>JAJOOO010000559.1:0-39049 GCA_029582685.1 Solanum piurae | reverse complement strand
TTAGATAAAAAAAAATACCACTTATTTTTTTTTGAAATAATAATTATTTTTAAAAAAAATATTTATTACGTGTGAAGTTCAAATAAAATACCTATAAAGTTTTTCCGTATTGCTCAACTTCCTTTCATTTCTCTTCTCTCTATTTTTTACCAAGTTCTTACTTGGTCAGTGACATATATCTTAAATTAAATTAAATGGATAAAATTTAATTGTCCAAAATAAATCTCTAGCTATAATTTAAATAATAAATACATTATATATTTAGTTTTAAAAATTATTGTAATCTTAGCAAAATATTATGATCTTGTCCTAATGTTTCTTTTATTTCCTTTTTAAATTAATCGTTTTATTGCATTTTGGAGGAAATAGGGAGAAAAGAGGTGAAATAAAATGGGAGAAATACTTTTCTCTACAAATATATTTCTTTGGAACATTCTCTTTAACATTAGCTATTGTTAATGCTGCAAATATTTCAAAAAATTAATCGAGGTACACATAAACTAACTGAACACCATGTTGTTTTTAAAAAAAGTATTTGATAACGGAGGGAGTAATTAAGAGCAAGAAATTGTCTCCAATATTTGGTAGAAAATTTGAAGATATTGCTGAAAGTTCCAAAGAAATATTGCATTATTTCTCCTATTTTATTTCACTTTTTTCTCTCTATTTTTTCTAAAATGCATGAAAAGATTAATTTAAAAAGAAACAAAAAGAAACATCATGCTAAATAAAAATTTAGGAAGAGAGCTATTTCCCCTATATTTATGAACAAAATAATATGTTGTTAAGATTATGGGATTATAATAACTTTTTAAAAGAGAAAATATATAATATATTTATTAATTAACTAAATTATGATTAAATATTTACATTGAAAAATTAAATCTTAGTTATTTAATTTAACTTATGTCATATATCACAAATTCGATTAGAAACTTTTTGATATGTCATATAGCACAAATTCGATTAGAAACTTAGGAAAATAAAAAAGAAGAATGAGAAATAAAGATGAGCTGGATCCGAGGTAAACTACTCTATAACATTTGACATTGCATGCACGGTGTTCCTTATAATAAAAAAATATTAACATGGATGTGAAACAAAGTAACATAACTTGTATTTTAGCAAAACACAACTTCGGAAAAGTTATAATTCATCGAAAAATTACATTCTTTTGAAAAATACAAAACATTTCAATGTAAAAAAGTGTATGTTTTTAATATAATATAAATAAATAAATATAAATATAAATAGAAAATATACTAAATTGAGTGTTTTTAGTTGGGACTTGGGAATATTATAGTAACTTAACATTCAAGTTAGGAGACGTTTTAAGTTGAAGGTAATAGTCCATCCGTCCAACAATAGTTGTCCATTATACTATTTTGGGATGTCCAACAATATTTGTCCACTTTATGAAATCAATGGATAATTTTACACTTATCATTAATTATAGTCATTTTTCTATTACATTTTTCAAGATATTGTATTTATTACTTCCTCTGTCCCTAATTACTTGTCCACTTTTGAATTGACACACCTATTAAGAAAACAATTATTGACATAGTGAGTTTACCATTGATTTACCCCTATTAATTATGAAATGTATGAATTAAAAACTTAAGGTTTTTAAGAAGTTCTACATTTTTCAAAGTAATTAATTGAGGGTATAATAGGTAAAAAAATTATTCTTTCTTGATCTATCAAAATTGACAAGTAATTAGGGATAGAGGGAGTATATTCAAAGGATGATATAGTAAAATTACTCTTCTATTTATAGTTTCTTAAGAAGTTTGCATAGTCAATAGTGAACAAGTATTGTTGGATAGAGAGAGTATAATATTTCCTATGTCCCAATTTATATGAGTTAGTTTGACTTGACACAGAATTTAAGAAAAAAATGAGACTTTTGAAATTTATGATCTAAAATGAGTGATAGATATTTGTGTGATTAGAAATCATTTCATTAAGAATAAAAAATGAACATTTTAAAGTTGAATTGTTATTAAATATAAAAATATGTCATTTTTTTAGAATTGACTAAAAATGAAAGATAAAACGACTAATTTAACATTTAAGTTACGGAGTTCATGTTTTTAAGATATAGATATAGAATATAATAGATGATGATATGACAATGGATGTGGCTAGCTGTTATAACAAGTTGGAAACAACTTTATAATTATATAACATGAAAAGACAAAAGTGAGAGTACAATCCATCTGTATATTAAGTTGTTTGCATTTATGAAGACCTCCTGTTCCTACTGCACACGTACTTGTAGAATATGAAGACCACAAATTTATTATTTGTAATATTGCACAAACACAATTTCATACCTCTCTTGGAAAAAATAATGTGTAAAATGCATATGATAAAAGTAGCATTGGTAATAATACTAGTATTCTTCTTTTGTAGTAATAATAACAATGATCAAGTTGAAGGGCAAGTCTCTTATGGTTTCTATGATAAAGTTTGTCCACAAGTGGAAAACATTGTTAGAGATGGTGTTCAATCTATGTCTCTCACTGATCCTACTACTCCTTCTGCTCTCTTAAGACTTATGTTTCATGATTGCCAAGTTCAGGTTCATTTTTTTCATTTCTTAACACGTGACTATATACTATACAAAAATATTTCCCAAAATTGTTTTAGTTAGTGTGAAAAAGAATGCCTAGTATTAGTTTTATTTGTGCTTGTAACTTTCATTTTTTCAAAAATTTACAAAGTTTGAGACACCTTGTCTATCAAGACTACTTAAGTGTGTTTGATATTTTCTTTTAAAAAATAAAATGGGCCTGAAAACATCTGATCCGTTTAGATCTATGAGAGAGTCTTATATCTATTCAGACTCTTTTTATAACGCTAATTTATTTCCCTGTAAAGCTCAAACATCACTATTTTTCTCTCTATATACGTTGTCCCTCTCTCCCACTCTCTCCATTATCAGCATACATTGTTATTTTTTCTCTTATATGTGTTGCCCTATCTTCCCCTCTCTCCATTATCAGTGTCTGCCTTCTCTCTTTAAAACGATGTTGAATTATTTTTTTCTCTTGAACAAATAAGTTTCTTAAAAACTTTTTACACTTACTTTGTTTATTCAAAATATTCTTGGTACTACTGTTTGCTTCTCAAGAACGTAACTCTAAAATTTTGCTTATAATTTTAAATTTTTTTTTATAAAGTTAGTAGTCTCGTGTGTGCTTATTCAATAATACAAAGTGCTAGTTTTATGTAATAAGATTACATGAATATTTTTTTTCTTTCAATTCCTTTATTTTTTGACACATGATGGTTGATGACATGTTGGGAAATGGTACACCCTAAGAACAAAAATTAAAGGCTACCCTTTTGATTATTCCTATACTATTCTCAAAGAAAATATAAATTAGCTAATAATCGTATTAAAAAGTTTCATAAATATTAAAAATTAGTAGCCTAATACCAAATTATGACGAGAGATCTTAAATATTTACGCACAAAAATATTATTAATTTAGGCTTGCATTTTTTATTCTTACATACTAATTATTACTCCCTCTGTTTCAAAAAGAATGATCTCCTTTCCTTTTTAGTCTGTTTAAAAAAGAATGACCTCTTTCCTTTTTTGGTAACATTTTAATTTCAGTTTTCCACGTGGCATGTTTAAAGCCACAAGATTTAAGGACAATCTAATACATTTGACATAACTTAAATTTAGAACCACAAGATTCAAAAAAATTCTTTATTTTCTAAAACTCCGTGTCAAGTCAAATCATGTCACTTTTTTTGAAACAGAGGGAGTATTTGTTTATATTCTCAAAAGCACTAAGCGGTTAACTTCACATAATAATAATATTATTATTTATGAAACTAAGAACTAGTTCCAGTTAATAAGAAGTTAGACATTTGTTTGGGTTGCCTTTTTTTATTTTTACGTGTTTTTGAATTTGTGCAAAAAACGTCTTAATAAAATTAGTAGCCTAACACTAAATTATAACAAGAGGCCTTAAATATTTACACACATGCAAAAAATATTATTAATTTAGGGTTGCCTTTTTTATTCTTACATACTACTTTTTTTATTATTCTCAAAAGACATTAAGCGTTTAACTTCACATAGTAATATTATTATTTATAAAACTAAGAACTAGTTCAAGTTAATAAGAGGTTCGAGTTCCCATTTTTATTCTTACATGCATGTTTTTGGATATGTGCCAAAAATGTCTCAGTAAAATTGTATGTTTTGTTTAATAATATAAATATCTATTTGCAGTTCGATATTTTAAATTTTTTATCAAACCGAAACTATTTATTAAAAAATATAATTTTTTTAATTACCTAATATTTTTTTAAAACTAATTTTTTGATGTTTTATTAATATAAACACCCAAATATAATTTTATTTCAATGATATATTTGTTATGCTTATATAATTATGAATTAGATAGATTCAGATGCTAAAAAATAAACAATCTTCATTATTTAGTGGTCAAATCTAGAGACAACATCTTAATTATTTAGTGGTCAGATCTAGAGACAACATCTTAATCATTCAGACGCACATTCATATTCAAACATCTTAATCTTAATTAAAAACAAATGAGGCCCAAGTCTGTTTGTTTTTCAGGTCTGAATGTTAATCATCCATATCTTAATTATTAAGGGCGTTTTTTTTACAAGTACTTAATGGGTCTGAATAGGTCTGAGTGAGATGACGGTTCATTGCTACTCCGTCTATTTTCACTCACCACCCACAATCACTATTTCAGCCACAATTATTACCACCGTCAATCACCATCAGTTACCGTTGTTAGTCATCACCACCATCAATTTTCATAAAAAAAGTTTTAAAATGTTTTATTAATGTAATATGAGATCATCAATTTAGTATTTTATTTGAATTTTATATTTATTATTTTTTTCAACAAAAGCAAATTGTATAAATTAAAATATTTAGAAAACAAACCGTCTTAGTATATTCAGATCTTAATGCAATGACCAAACAAATTGTGATAGGGGTGCGATGGTTCAATTCTAGTGGATTTGGAGAGTAATTCATATTACAAATCAGAGATGAGATCAAGTAGAAACTTGGGAATCAGAAAGAGAGAAGTAGTGAATTTGCTTAAATCTGTTGTAGAAGCCCAATGCCCACAGCAAGTATCGTGTGCTGACATTCTCATTTTGGCTGCCCGTGAAGCTATTTCTGTTTCTGGTGGTCCAAGAATTGATGTTCCTTTGGGACGCAGAGATTCTTCCAATCCACCAAATTCATCGTTAGCAGATTCCTCACTTCCTCCCTCAAACTTGGGAGTCAATGACATGCTTCAACTTTTTGCCCAAAAAGGACTCTCACTTGAAGAATCTGTTGCCATCAATGGTACGTACCTACCTATATATGATATTTCATCTTTAGGTTTTATCACTTGAACTTGTTAAACATTTAAACTATAGGTCCAAAATTAAGTATATTTAAAAAGTTATAACACTATTCTACATGCATCTCGAGAGAAAATCATGAATTCACGTGAGTTTGGTGACCCCTTCTTGAATACGCTCCTGTATATGATATTTCATCTAATGGTCCATACTAGAGTCTAGGGGATATCTTTGAAATTTTGATTTGAATGCTTTTGTTTTTTGAAATATTAACAAAGATTTTATTTTACATTATTATTTGAAAAGGTGGATTTCAAATTTCAAGATTTTGATATCAATTTATTAAAATATAAAACTTAACTCATAAGTTTTTATATTGGACAAAAGACTCATCATTTTAAGTTTTGTAAAAAAAAACTCATGTTTGATGTGAATAGATTATTTGTACTACGTAGAAGAATTAAAGAATAATTAGTCATTACTATAGTTGATGGTTTGGACCAGTGGATTTTTGTAAAATTATATATTATGTGAAGTTTGTTATAACATGTAATTGAAAGGGGACATGAATATATATGATTTATTGATGCAACGTCTTATATAGGATCGATATTTTGATATCTTGAATTGTTCATGAACTATAGTCTACTTATTTTGGTAAGTTGCTATAAGAAAGATTTGATTTTCACAAGTTGTTTGGTTTTTATAAACGAGAAAAAATATGAGTTAAAAAATCTAAGTTATATGTCCCAAAAAAATATAACTTCAAATCAATTTGATTTCAAATAATGTCCAAAGGACCTAAATGAGTCCATTCACATAAGTTTAATAGTATGAATATAGTTCTTGGCTTCAACTTATCATGCTTCCAAATGTTGGTGCAGGGGCACACACATTAGGAATAACACACTGCTTCAGCATCGAAAGCAGGCTATATGATGAATCAAAGAGTGATGAACCCAATGAACATGAGTTTGAATTGTACTTGAAATTGAGTTGTCCAAAAGGCTCTTTAACCTCAAACGTTAGCTTTGTGCTAAATGAACCTACAACACTCACCTTTGACAATCACTACTTCATCAATGCCATCAATGGCCGTGGAGTTCTGAGGATCGACGCTGAAATCCCTTTTCATCCTCGTACTGCTCCCTTTGTACAACGTTTTGCAGCTGATCAAGACGCATTTTTTAAGGCTTTCTCTTCTGCGTTTGTAAAGCTTTCTACTTATGGAGTTCTCACTGGTTCTCAAGGCATGATTAGAAGAAGTTGTAATGCGTTGAGTTGATTACATGCATGGTGTGGCGTTACGTTGTTTCTATATATATGTGCTCGGATCATCATGGTTAGGGTTATGCATTTCATAAGGAGAAATTGTTACTAGCTAAAGCCACATGATGCGGCATTCTACTGTTTCTATATATGTTGCTCGGGTCTTCTAAATATGCATTATTTTTGGATATCGTAGGACTCACTCTCCTCGATTTTGAAATTGGACACCGGAGGATCTATCCAAAAATTAAATATCGGAGGACTTAAGCTCTCCGATCCCAAAATTAAGCATCGAAGGACTCAAGGTTCCGGATGAAGTGTGCCAAAATGAATGAGAGACATCCTAGTTATAAAGCATTGTTAACAAAATTGAATTAAACGCCAGGTATCAAACAAAAAGAGATACCATTAAAAGGCATGGTCGTAGAATGAAGATATGGGTTTGAGGGTTTGCAACCAGAGGTAAACCCAGGATTTGAAGACTTCGGATACACCAATATTATCTTAATTTAGACTTTAGCGAAACTTTGGGTAACAATTAATGAATAATGTAACCACACACGAGGCTCGTAAGGCAGAGCATGCTGAAGCCAAATGTACATCTCCTGAACCAGCTGAGTGTTTGGATTATTCTTTGGTAAGAAATGGTAGGATTTCCTTAGTGCAAACGCGGATGATTGCAGGTCCAATTGGTTTTGAATGTGAAGGTTGGCAGTTGAATTATTTATTTTCTTTCAACCAACGTCTATTTAAATGTGAAATCTAGTAAACTACGGGCTACAATTTAATATTCTGTTTCTGTTTATGGGAATGCATTATTGTTCAAGATTGGCTCCACCAAAGCATAACTTTCTCTGAGTTATCCGTTTAATGCGCAAAACCTCTCATTAAACGGATACAGACATGGTTAAAGAAATCTGGGAAAGGAGAAAAAGAAATGTGAATATTTAAAGATACGGAAAAGGGTTAAAAGTTAGGTTTACTCTTCGTTATACTATGCAGCTATTCATGCCCTTGCCATTACGAAACTTGTAATCTGTATTCATACTTGAACGAAAATCCCCATATCAATCAAAATTAACCCTAATTTCTTTAAACGGCCTCTATCTATCTTAACCCAAGTAACAATAAATCCATTTTCAATACCCATTTCCACAAAAAATCCCTATTTGCTGATGAATTCTTCTTCTTCTTTGATCTCAAAGAAACAGGGGAAACCATCTTGACAAATACCCCTCCATTTTCAGTACTTTTACTTCTCAATTCTCATCATCATCTTTGCTTTCCTAATTTATTGATTCTTCTTATTATTCACTTTGTTCTGCATAACTTGATCTTTTTCATGTTATTATCGATTAAGCATTCTTCTTGAGATTCGAAGGATTTTGGCTACTCAACAAGAACCTTTAAAGAAAGCTCAAAAAAAGATGAAGGCATGTTCTTGACCATTTTCATGAGCTCCAATTAGCCTCTAGCTATAGCTTGAGCTCTAGAACTCGGGAAAGAGATCAATAATTAATCAGATGGACTGGACTTCTTGGTGGACTATTTCGCCATAAGAGTGGTGAAGAAGCAGCAGGCTTATCATCATCTTCATGATCTTCCATTTTTTGAGCTCTAAATTGAACAGTATTCCCATGATTTTGTTATACTTGAAAATCGAAATCGTGAGGTTCCTAACTGTCATTTAAGATTGTGACAGAAACAAGAATATGGTTATGGATATTGGGTGTTTGTTTTCTTGGATCAAACATGATATAACATATATGGTTTTAATGGACTAAATACGAGAAGAAGCATTATTAAGTAAAAAATATGGGGACTATAATTTGTGTAAATGAAAAATTTATAGTTTGCTATATAGTAAAGAATTACGATTAAACATTTTTTTCCAATTCTAGATGGGTTATATACAAAGTTGTCAAAGTAACTGAATTTTCTTTTGATTTTCTAAGTTTCTTGCTCCATTTATATTGACTTAGACTTTGTCATTAACAATCTCATTTGTTTGCACTTAATAAAGGTGTTAATCTTTATCATTCAAATCTCAGTCTTGAACTTTGTCTGTGTTCAAGGTCTGAATGTTGATCATTTAGATCTTAATTACTGTATTAAGTTTGTTTGTTTTTACAACCACTTAATGAGTCTGAATAGATTTGAATGGTTAAGATAAAACCAAGTCGTAATATCATTAAGATGTCTATTTAAGAATTTCTACAAAGATGACAGTTCATGACTACTCCATCTACTTTCACCCACCACCCACAACTACGATTTCAGCCACAATTATCCCGCATCGTTAATCACCACTACTTACCATCCAAAACCATCATCTCAACCTTCCATATGGTTTCCACAATATGTATTACACAAGTGATACTAATAGGCAGTAAACATGCATGCATACATATATATTGGATAATACAAACCATCATCTATTTATCAATGGCCCAGTACTATGCCCCATTATGAGTATACATTACCCTCCCCCCCCCCCTCCCTCCTAATTATCACAAGTTCCAGAAATAATTATAACCCATCAATTGCATAATACTTGACCTTACAATCTGTTACGATCCAAAATGCACCTAGACGTGATATGGCGTAGAAAACCCCAAGAGGCCCTACACAAGACACTTGATATATATACAACATAACATTATATAAAATACGAGAAAGTTTAAGCAATAAGTCTCATATCATAAAAGAGTTTGACATAAGAGTGGAAGTCTAATCATAGTCTTGACAAGCTAAAACATCTTGGAAAGCATTTTTAGCAAGAATCATAAATCATGAACATGGTCAATGCATCTTAAAATATAATAAAAGCTTCATAAAACCTTTGAGAGAAACTTAGTTCATTTTGTGGGATATTAGTTTTAACCGACAATAGACCATGCGAGCTATGACATGGAATCCGATGTAACTCCCTTACCGAGAAGGGAGAGTCTACTAGTCAAGGTAGAACTTTGTATCATTCATTAATATGCTATTTGTGGATTCGCTAGCTAGCTAAATCATTTAAGACAATCCTACAGGGGCACGTAGTTTGGAACTAGAGGTTGCTACTAGAGATTACCATATTTGAGCCTCCACCTCAAGTTCTCTCGGTGCTAAGTTAAATCCCAACTGAATAGATTAAGTCAATTATCAAAGTATAACATTAATATAGGCAATAATCAACATACCAATTCAAATCATGAAGTCATCATAGAGTAGCTCCTTTAATCATGAATCATGCATGTGTGAGATAACCTTTCACAAAATCATGATTCCTTAATATGTGAGAAAACCTTTCACAATTTCTTTGATGCTTATCTTAAAAGCAACCTTAGATCATAAACATCTTTTACGTCATAAATTATGCATTACTATTATAAATCATATTCATATCTTCATAGATTCATAATCAAAATCATGAATAATACATGAGTCCATATAAAATCAATTAAAAAACATGTAATTGAAATCTAAATATGCATAGGAAGATTGAAATTGAACAAGTAACACAAAATTAAATAAGACCCATGAAGATCACATGAAACCTTAAGCAATTTATGTGAAATTGAATTGGAAACTTAAAAATCTTTTGGGACTCATTGGTTAAATGATATGCAATGGTGAAATCCCACATACCTTGATGATCAAAGCCCAAAAACAATGGAGGGAAAAAAGAGACTTGAAGCTTGAACCCTATATTTCTTCCTTGAAGCTTGAACCCTATATTTCTTCCTTGAAGCTTGAGAGAATTTGGGGAGGATGAACTTGAATGGGAATTGGGGATTTGAGAGAATGAAAGAGCTTGGGTAGAATTAGGAGTTGAAAGGAAGTTATAGGTCTTAAAATCAGGGTCAAAACGACATAGTATAAGTATTAAATGCATCGAAAAAGACCTAAATACCCTTAAGAATAACACTTGGATGACTTCTACAGTTTGGACCTATGGTCCTTAGGACTTTCTACGGCCCGTACCGGTCAACAGTAGAACCAACTTTAGAAATCTAAAATTCATTCAACTTTTCAGGAAACCAATTTACGATCCGTCGTTCATTCTACGGTTCGTAGACCTCTTCTGTAGACCCCAAGTTCAAGTAAAAAATTACACTACGTCTGAATCACTTCTATGGATGCCATCTACGACCTGTTCAAATTCCTACGGCTCGTCCTGACTACTTGTAGGTCAAACTTCAGAAACTTGAATTTTCCAAAAACTTAACTCAACTCTACGACTTTCCTTTTATGGCTCGTAGGCCTTCCTACGGTCCGTAGATAGGACTCATAGTTACTGCCTCAATAAATTTTCTGCACTTTTTCTTTTCAATTTGACTTTTCCACCAAGCCACCTTAACAAAAAGATCCAAGGTTAATAATCAAGAACTAGAACCCTTAACCATTCAGACTCTGTGCCAGAATACCTAGACATGAAAACTCCCGTTAATCTACAAAATACCATGCAATAGAAAAACAAATCTAACTACTCAGTTAAAAAAACCTAGCTTACCTAGGCAACCAAACAATGTTGCAAAAGTCTGATCGCGAACCTTGATTCCTTTTGTGAAACTTTAGCTTGTTCTTGGTCTAAAATAATAGTATAATACAAAATCAATCACAAATGACCTAAATATTTTCATATTATATGCAAATCTCATATCCTAGACAAACCTCATGATTTTTTCACCCAAAGTAGGTTTTTTCTACCATTAATTCACCTAAAACTACCAATTCTATGGTTACATTAGTGAACTATGGTAAATAAATAAGGAAAAAAGTACAAATATACCTTCGAACTATCATAAATGGTATGCCAATAATACCCTCAATTATACTTTAAGGTTGTGTATACCCTTACTGTCAATATTTTGGATCGTCTATACTCTTAATACTAACAGATTGACACGTGGCTTCATTTAAATGATTTACCCGATTTTATTTATTTTTTACCCAAAAATTAAAAATCCATCTGACCCACAACAAAAATGGGTGGTGCCAAAATCCATTCTTCATTTTCATCAAAAACCATCGCTCTCTTCTTCTCAACCCACCATGACCATGAAATCAAGAACGTATCTTTCAAGAAAGAAGATGACTTGTTCACTAAAACTACTCTCTTATTCACTCACTTCAAACTTTGTATCTTTCCCATTCCATCTAGCTTCAACATGTTAAATCCCCTGAAAGTTGTGTCAATCTCGTGTCTTTCGAATTCTTTAAATCTGTAGACTTTATGCTTGCTGACAAAAAAAACCTTCATCTTCATTTAGCATAGTAGGGATCTAGGTTATTGGGTGTTTTGTACATCATCTATTTCAAGAATATTTTCAACCCCTTTCAACAATAACAAATCGATTTAAGCTTGAAATTTTCAATTTGATTGTAAATCCACTTTAAAACTTGAAGATTTGTCCATCAATGGTGGTAGTACTTTCTCAACCCCTTTCAATAACAAAAAATCAATTTGAGTTTAAAATTTTCAATTTGATTGTAGACCCATTTTTAAGCTTGAAGCTTTATCCATCAATGGTGATATTTTTTCCAATCCCTTTCAACAATAATAAATTGATCTGAAAAAAAATGAATTTGGTTTCTTGATTTTCATTGAAATAATATGCTTGTGGGTTTTGTTTGTGAGATTTGGAGAATGGTGCCAATGAAAATGAATTGAAGAACATTTTTCCTTTGGAGCTTGAACATTTGTCCTTCACTAATGTTGTATTCAATTTTCCTTAGAAAAATTTGTTGTCTCCATCCTTGTCGTCACCCTTATATGAGAAATTTTTGCTAGAAAAATTATTTGTTTCTTCATCACAAGAAATATCGTCATTCTTGTCAAATTCTACTCGAATCCTGATGTGTTGTTCTTTATCATAGCCTTGTCCTTGGTGGATATGATGACCACTCAATTGGATCTTTGTCAAATGTGATCCCTCTTGGCGCTGGAAACGTGACATTTATCTTGTCCGCAACACTAGAAAACCCCTGATACAAAATCAAGAATTTCAAAGTATACAAACAAAATGGATTGAATCTCTAATATTGTTTTATTTACCTTGTATAGACCATTACTATTAAGAGCTTTGGTGATCGAAATATTAATGCAACTGAAAAAAAACCCAAAAAATTAATTATATTTCAGACAACAGAAAATAAAGAACTGACTTGACTGTATTTTCAGGAAAAAAAGTTTTCATAAACGATACCTCAGTGAAAAAATTAGTATATAGTTTAGTTGTACATTTGCCACCGGAATAACTTTGTTGATTACCGAGTGAAATGCAATTTATGATTGCGTAATTTCTTTTCTGCTATAATTTTTCAAGTCGGGTAAGAAGAAATTGTTCCATAACTGAGTATTTTTTGTTGTCTCCTCTAGTCTTGATGAAGAGATTGTTATGTTCATTCCAAACATCATTCTGCTTTTTTTTTTGTCCGGATTTGAGGACCTCCATTTTTTAGTAATAATAGAATTATTATAAGTTTATTTTAACAAGAAAATAAATTATATTGTGTTTTTCTTTTAGTTCGTTTCGAAACATTAAAAAATGTTTCTTTCTTTGTTGTCTATTTTTAAATTTAACTCCCACATGACATATTTAAAATCACAAGATTAAAATATATTTTGGTATATATATATATATATACATATATCTTTAGTTTAAGGCCATAGAAAAAATAAAGTTTTTTCATTAAAAAGAAGAAATAACTTTGGATTTCAAAAAAGAGAGGAGAAGTTAGGCCTCCGATTTACTTTTAGATTTAGGCCACTAATTAATATGAGCCACTACTAATCTTTCAAACTGAAATTTCCATTTTAAAAATATTTCCATGGTGAAAACAAAATGGGTTTTTTCGAATTTTGAAATGAAAAATGAAAGATACGTGGAAGCAATAAGAATATTCATTTAGTTGAAAAAATAATAAATATATACTTTAGCGCGGTGAAACCCGTTAGTCCACAACTAAAATTTTCAATTGGAAAGGGGTAAAGAAAAATTGGAAGTAAAATGTGTTTAAAGAGAAATGAAATAATATATTTATTTAGGATTTTGTTTTACTCATTAAATAATAATAGTGACATTTTTAATGAGAAAATTTAATAAATGACACATTTAAGAGTGAATATTATTAGTTCTAACAGAACTTTTTAGATTTCAATATATGACATTAGATTTCTAACGATACCTAACGAATAATAAATTCATTAAAAAACAAAATACAGAAAATGAATGAAAATAATACTTAATCAATTAATTTACAATATCCTTTCCTTAAATATAGTGTTTTATAATTAACATGATATATCTATGCTTCGATTTCTCCAAATAGTTGTCACTATTTTGGTTGTTATCAATATCCTAATTATCTATATCCATCTCCTATTTTGGTTCTTCCTTTCATCATTTTCTCTAGGAATTTATTTTATTGCTTTGAAAATTGATATCATTTATATTTTTATTTGATTTGAATTTTTTTTTCAAAAATAAGTATTCTTATTTCTTTAATCTGTTTTGTTTTCGGAGTATGTATTTTTTTGTAACATATTTTTCTAGACAATTTTTTTTGTAGGGATCTATATATATATATATATAGGTTTTTTTAAATTTTAAATTATTTTAAAAAAAACAAATAAGTATTCTTATTTCTTAAATCTACATAATTTACAATTAACATCTTACATATTTAAATTTCCAAAATAAAAAATAAAATGATCTTCCAGATCATTTTCTTCGTTTTCAGATCTTTTCAAAGTTTAGAGCTTTCTTGTAGCGACCCCAAGTCATTTATGACTTGCTAAGACTGACAGTTCGGTCGCCTGATCGTTCATTTGGAATCTGTGCGAATTTTCATATTTTGGTGCCTTTAAAAATTGAACGGTTGACTTCAGTCAAAAGTTTAGAAAGATGGCCTCAAAATGTAATGCTGACAATTTCATCAGCTCCGGAAGGGCCATTTTAGGCTAGGGGCATGGTTGGTTTGGGCTCCGAGACTTCTGGTGAGAGTTTGTGTCGTTAGGCGTGTTAACTTGGAAGCTTAAGCCAATGTTTGACTTTGGTCAACATTCTTGGTAAACATGCTCGGATGAGAATTCTGTTAGCGTGGTTAACTCTGGAATGCCGAGTTTTATAGACTTCCCGTAGATCACGGTATATCTTAGTGGCATTCAAATGAATAAAATATCTGGAATTATGGGTTTCTATAAGGATCTGCTGCCTTAACTCATCAACATTTGCAACACATAAGCGACCCTAGTAACGAAGCACACCATTTCTCCTTTGGGATAACACCTCAACTCTCTGTTGTGAACTGCATTTTTAACCGAAGCAGTATAAGATCATTGTCTTGTTTCTCAATAAGCTCTGCTACCAATGAAGATTCTAACCCATTATGAACTATCACACCACTATCTTATGTGTCCATAAGGCAAACTCCTAACCGAGTGAGCCTATGAACTCTGGCTAATTCTTTCTTCTCCTCCTCAACGTGTGACACACTACCCATAGACAGTCTGATGAGAGCATAAATAACTACATTAGCCTTACCCGGATGATATAACACATTCATGTTGTAGTCTTTGAGGAACTCAAGCCATCTTCTCTGACGAAGATTCAATTCTTTCTTAGTGAACACCTACCGGAGGCTCTTATGATTAGTGAACATATCAACATGAACACCATACAAGTAATGTCTCCAAATCTTCAGGGAATACACGACGATTGCAAGTTCGAGGTCATGAGTGGGGTAGTTCTTCTCATGGACCTTACGCTGTTTGGAAGAATAAGCTATGACCTTAACCTGTTGCATTAACACACAACCCAAGCCGACCCTAGATGCATCAAAATAAACCACATAACTGCCTGAACCCTCTGGTAGGTTCAAGACAAGAGTTGTAGTCAACCTGGTCTTCAGTTCTAAGAAGCTTTTCTCATACTCATCTGACCACTGAAACTTGACCATTTTTGAGTCAACTTGGTCAATAGGGCAGCTATGGATGAAAATCTTTCAAAAAATCTCATGTAGTAACCTGCCAAACCTAAGAAACTTCTGATATCAGTCGGAGAGGTGGGTCTGGGCCAGTGCTTTACTGCCTAAATTTTTGAGAATCCACTCGGATCCCTTCGTTGGATACCACATGACCAAGGAAAACGACCGAGTGTAACCATAATTCAAATTTTTTGAACTTAGCAAATAGCTGGCAATCATTGAGGTTTTGCAAAACAATTCTCAGATGAGTCACATGCTTTTCCTCATTCCTAGAATAAACGAGGATATCATCATAAAGATGATGACGAATAAGTTCAAATACTGTTTGAACACCCTGTTCATTAAGTCCATGAAACCTGTAGGAGCATTTGTTAGTCCAAAATACATAACTACAAATTAACCATACCGAGTTCTGAAGGCTGTCTTCGGTATATCACTATCTCTGACTCTGAGCTGATGATAGCCGGTTCTGAGGTCTATCTTAGAAAAGCAACTAGCACCATATACCTAGTCGAACAAGTCATCAATCCTCTAGATGGGATGTTTATTCTAGATTGTGACTTTATTCAACTGAAGGTATTCAATACACATCCCGAGGGAACCGTCTTTCATTCACACGAACTACACTGGAGCACCCCATAGAGAGATGCTGGGTCTGATGGAGCCCTTATCTAGAAGGTCTTTCAACTGTTCTTTCAATTCCATAAGCTCAGTTGGAGCCATCTTGTAAGGAGGAATTTAAATGGGTTGGGTATCTGGAAGGAGGTTTACTCTGAAGTCAATTTTTCTTTTGGGAGGAACTCTGGGAAGATCTTCTGGGAACACTTCTGGAAACTCATTTACAATTGGGACTGACTCAAAAGTTGGGGTTTTGGAGTTTGAATCTTTAGCTTGAATAAGACGATAGATATTCCCTTTGGAAATCATTTTTTTGGCCTTAAGGTAGGAGATGAAATGACCTACAGGCACTGAGTAACTACCCTTCCATTCTAAAACTGGCTGTTTTTGAAACTGAAATCGAATAATCCTAGTTTTACAATTGACTAAGGCATAACATGAATGTAACCAATCCATGCCTAGAATGATATCAAAATCTATTTTTTCTAAATCTAGAAGGTATGCTAAGGTGACATTCTGGGAAACTGTGAAATGGCAATTTATGTATACTCGTTTAGCTATAATTAGGCCACCAATGGGAGTAGAGACTGAGAAGAGTTCTGGGAGGATTTCTGGACTGACACAAAAGTTTACTTCTATATAAGGAGTTACGAAAGAAAGTGTAGCCCCTGGATCTAACAATGCATAAACATCTAAATGAAAGATTTGTAACATACCCACAACCACATCGGGAGAATTTTCCTGATCTTGTCGAGCCTGGAGAGCATATAACCTGTTCTGGCACTGGGCACCACTTGTTCCAGACGAGGCACCTTACTGAGTGGGATGACCCGCTGGAGCTGCTGGAGTTGTATACTGAGTTTTGTTATCTCCTTCACCCTGCCTAGCAGAAGGGCAATCCTTCAACCTATGACCAAGCTGATCGCACCCAAAACACCCCTCTTTGCCAGCAAGACACTCATACGGATGATTCTTACCATACTTTGGACAAGATGGAAAAGTCCAGTTACCTGAAACACTTCCCTTAGAAATAGAGTTTGATGCCCTCCGTTTCTAATCCTGTCATAGCCTTAGGGACAGAGTGCTAGCTGATGAAGGCGATGGGGCTATAAACCTCTACATAAATTGTAAGCAATTTCCACTGCCAACCTCTGCTAAGAATATTCATAGTTTCCCGTTCTAGCATTTTTGTTATCCTTAGACATTTTCTTGAGCTTATCTCTCTCGACCTGCTGAGCATGGGTCATTAGGCTGGATATATCCATATATTCTAATAACATAACATTCCTGCACTCGGTCTTTACTAGATCAGATACTCTAAACAAGAACTTGCCCATTTGTGCTCTCGGATCGGCCACCATATGTGGAGCATAATTGGAGAGCTGAGTGAACTTTAGCCCGTATTCTTGGATTTACATCGATCGCATGACACAATACAAAAGAAAATCTAAAGTAATCACATGACATTTTCCAAACAACATATTCTCCACTCTTTTCATTTAAACCAACTATGCAATCATTTATTCCAAAACAAGGCAACACATACATATCAATTCATGAAATAGACTTAACAATGGAACCATTCACATACATAGATAACAATCACAGAGATAATGATTTTTCCACACACACACACATTTTTCTATACATAAGTATAATGCTCGACTTATTCAATAATACATAATTTAATATAAATAATATTAAATCTAAATTAATTACATTTATAATTACAATTTAATGTTTTCTATCTTTTAAATAAAAAAAACAAAATAAACAACTGCATCATTTGTTTTTAGTGAGAATAAATATTAATTACATATAAGTTAAAAATATTGATTATGACATTTGTAATAATGTTCCAACACCGTATTAGATTAATATTATTGTATAATAATTTATTTAATCCAAAAGTAGAGTAAATATTTAAAATAAAATTCATTGTAATGTCATTGTTATTTTTATATTATTGTTATTTTTTATTTGGTCAAATATATTTTAAAGAAAATATTCCTAGATGTTTTCAAATAACACAAGTTCTTTGATTAAAAAAAAAACTTCCAGTTAAATTATGTAAAAAAAATTCAAGTATGTATTCCTCAAAAAATCTCTAACCAAATTTACAACAATAAAACCCCCAAGTAATTGTACAAGTAAAAAAATTTCCAAGTAAATTCTCAAGAAATAAATTCCCCACAAAATTCGTAGAACATAAATTTCCAGGTAATACCACATATAAAATTATTTCTAAATAATTTTTAAGTAATTATTTCTAGCTTGATCGACAAACAAGTTTATTTAGGAAATTTGTTGCAAACAAATAAAAATATAGCTTTTTTCATTACTTGAGAATTTGCCTTTGAAAATGGTATTTGCAAATTATTTGCCCCAAATAATTCCTAGGCAATAATTTTTTTAGAAATGGCGCCAAATTTACATACCAATTTTTCTTGAGAAATATTTTTCGCAAGTAAAAAAGTCTAGAATTTTAGAAATTTCATATTTTTGCATGAAAATTCGTAAGTAATTTCTGCGGAAATAATCCCAAAGTAAAATATCCAGGTAATTTATAGTTTTCATGTATATACTTATATGCAAGAGGATAAGTATCTGACTCGTTAACGTTTAACTTGATTGTTTTGGTAATCTCTAGGTGATCACCAAGCAAAGCTTTGACATCTCCAACACTATCCATCAATGTCTTACCTGTCAAATTGCTTACCTGTCATTTAATCAAATCCATTTTTTATATGTCAACAAACTAAAAAACTTAAAGAATAACCAATTAACTATATATGATTTCATAAAGAGGACTCTTTAACACACCCTTAACTCGTTAAGTCAACGAATTAACATAATAAATACATCTTCTTGAACCTTGATTGGTGTTAATGATTCAAATTAAGTTCCACAATACTCGTTAAGTAAGCATTTCTCACCAATCCAATAAGTAGTATTTACGTTGTTTTCCACTCCTCTTTCACATAATTTATTTTCAAATTCCTAACATTTCATGTTCCCCACTCTACTTTTTCCTCTAATGACATCTTCAAGTTGCATATTTCCTCCTTTTTCATATAGGAGTAGTAGTACTAATATGCATGGATTCTCTGTAACCCTTAGTGCAAAGTTTCATGCAACCTACCACTCGTTGGGATGTTATCCCATGGTTGACATTAGTTCACATGAAGTTCATCTCAAAGGACAAATTCATAACTTGATAAAAAAAAATTACGTACATATTTATAAGTATGGACATGATATACATTTCATCCTTTTATGCTCATAGGAACTCTTTGATCCATGCTTTCATATGATGGTTTTGAATTAGACAACATAGTTCAGATATGCAAAGAGAGAATGTCCAACATGGATTTGTAGTATTGGTCATTTACCCCACTTCCCATCAAATTTCATCAAGTGGTTATGCTAAGGACATAAACAACCCTCCCTAGTCTCCACTTCCTCATCATCCCCGTCCTAAAAGCAATTTGATCAACCCAAAACACATCTTTATTTGTATGGAAAATGCGATACATTGCATCCTCTTATAATCGAAGGAAATCTTTCAATACACACCTTCATATATGAGGGTTTTCAATTGGACAATAGGGTTCATATATGGAAAAAAACACACGTCTAGCGTGGATTTTCCAGTTTCCTCCTCGTGATAATAACTTATCGAACCCAAAACATATTTATTAGTGTAGAAGTAAGATAGATTTCATCTCCTACACTCGAAGGAACTCTTTCAGTCCATATTTATTAGTACAAATATATATATGACAAAGAACATATGTCCAACATGGTTTGGTTTTACCCGTCCTTCATATCCTCTTTCCTCTTCTTCTTCTCAATTTGTAATGACCATTCCCAAGGTTCCATCAAGAGAAAGAAAAGGTGGAATGCAGGATCCAAAAATGAGAAAAGGAACAAAATAGGCTTGAGAGAGTAAAGATGGGATATGAGAGGTAGTAAAAGATGGAGGTTTTTTAAGGAGAGAAAGTTATTCTCTTCAACTCCTTGCCCATGGTATCAGATCCTACCCTGAATTGTGAGATTTGAAGTGATTGTTCACCATGGTAGGCGGAATTTGCAACTACCTTATTTCTGATTCGTGTGACTTCAAAACTACTTGTCACTACCTACCTAGGGAGAAAATCTCCCTCTGATCCTCCAATAACCAAAATTTGGTGTTTGGAGGAGACGTGAATGGATCTCACGCGCCGGTGAAGCCACTAGTGACTGTACAACTCGAACCCTACATGGAAGCGTGTCTAAGGACCAATCTTGGTCAAGCTTACTGATTTGGAATTACTTGAGATTCAATCGATTTATAGTGGTTGTCATGACCTGAACCTACACCCTTGCCATGACCCAAAGTATACTCTAGGCGTAACATGGCGTATAGAACCCCGAAAGGCCTTACACAAGCCACTTAGCATGCATAATACAAGACAATATAAATAAAGAGTTCAAAATATAGTATTTCACATTTCAAAAGAGTTTTGACAAAGATGAAGTCTAATATAAGTCTCAATAAGCCATCTATTACATATAGAGAAAGTGATCGGGATGTAATCCATACATCATATACAAAGTTTAAAAACAGAAATGAGATGAATCTATAAGAGTATCTCGGTCCTCGGAACATGAGGATTCACCAACTCTTGATCTTCGAATCGTCAATGAGATCAACTTGCCACGAGAATGGGAGGTAGGAGCATCGAAATCTACATTAGTTAAACAATGTAGTCACAAGTATGCATTAGTACATGTAATGTACTAAGTATGGGGCAATATGCATAAAATAGTCATGAAAACATGAATGGCTTAAAACATGAAGACAAGATATTTCTTTGAAACTTTTAAAGATTTAAAAAAGCAATGAAATATAAATCATGAAATAAGGTCAAATGCATTGAAATACGAGACATAAGAAAAGCTTTGAAAAAACATAGTCGTTTTGTGGGATATTAGCTTTAACAGACATATGACCATGAGAGCTATATCATAGAATCCAGTATATCTCTCATATCGAAAGAAAAGGAATCTACTTGCCAAGGTAGAATTCGTACATATCATCATTTGCTAAAGTGGATCCACTATCTAAGTCATTTAGGTCAATCCTATTGGGGCACATAGTTTGGGACTAGAGGTAGCTCCCAGAGACTACCTTATTTGAATCTCCACCCCAAAGCCCTTTAGGGTCTAAGTCTAAATCCCAACGGAATAGATAAAAGTCAAAGATCAATATAACATAAGAAAAACAATGATCAATACCAATCCACACTCTTTGATTAAAACATAGATTAGCTCCTTAAACACAATTCAACATAGATGAGAAAACCTTTCACTAATGTGAATCCATATGTGAGAAATACCTTTCACAATCATGATCATCATAGCATGTGAGAAAATCTTTCACAATAACATTGATACTTTCCTTTCAAAGCATCCCCAAAATATTTACAATAATCTAATAAAACATGCATATCTCCATATATTCATGGTTCATAGGTTCATCATAGGTTCATAGTTGAAAATCATAAATTAGGCACAAGTCAACATATTTTCTCTTAGATATCATGTATTAACATTAAATCATGCATTAGGAGACTTAATCAATAATAATAAATCATAATTGAATGAAATTCTTTTGGCTTTGTTGTGAGTCACCACGGGCAACACCACGCCACGTGGTGCCCTTCAAGGATCGTCTGGGCTTTCGTTAAGGGTGCCCATGCTCAAATCTTTGGCTTGTCACTTGTCACTTAGTCTCTTGCTTAGTCTACTAGATTCCGAGGTGTTTCATTATCTCCCCCTTTGGAACATTCGTCCTCGAATGGGATTCTAGACATCTCTTGAAAGAAAAAACTCAAAACTAGCAACCCATCATGCATGCAATCACATAAATGCACATATCCAAGGAGAAACCATCAACTCCAAGCTAAATCATGCTCATATTATTATATCATACAGTCCATATGCAACTCATACTCAAATGCATATATCCGAGAAGGAAACATCAACTCCTAGCTAAAGCACGTTCAAAATATCATATCAAGTAGTCTATATGTAATTCATACTCATATGCACATAATCATGTAAAAATCAATCAACTTGACTCATTTTCTCAAAACTTAATCTTTTCATGAACATGCATAATACGGAAATCATGGGAATATCTAAAACACTTGACTCCAAAAGAGTAAACCATGAGGAACTCAATACCTCAAGCTAGAGTAGGAGTAGAAGAAAAGAGATGAGGATATCAGGATAGCATATTGGCCTCGGTCTCCCAAGTAGAACGCTCAACTAAATGATTCCTCCACAACACTTTCACTGAAGAAACTTCTTTGTTTCTCAATTTCTTGACTTGCCGGTCTAAAATCTCAACCGAAACTTCTTCATAAGAAAGATTCTCCTTAACTCCCAAACCTTCTATGGGAACCATAGATGTCGTATGTCCAACACATTTCTTCAACATAGAGAGATGGAAAATGGGGTGCACCGATGCCAACTCATTAGTCAAATCTAGTTCAGAAGCAACCTTACCAACACGTCTCAAAATCTGATATGGGCCTACACAACGGGGACTAAGCTTCCCTTTCTTACCAAATCTTATTACACCCTTCATAGGTGAGATTTTAAAGTAAACCCAATCATGAACATCAAACTCAAGATCTCTTCTTCTAACATCAGCATATGACTTTTGTCGACTTTGGGCTATTCTCAACCTTTCTCTAATAAGTCAAACTTTCTCTATAGCCTCATATACCAATTTGGGACCTATTAGGGAAAATTCACGCACCTCGAACCAGCCTATATGAGATCTACAACTCCTACCATACAATGCCTCAAATGGAGCCATACCAATACTTGAGTGATAGCTATTATTATAGGCAAATTCAATCAAAGGCAAATGATCATCCCAATTACCCTTGAAGTCAATCACACAAGCTCTTAACATATATTCCAAAGTTTGGATAGTACGCTCCGCTTGTTCATCGGTTTGGGGATGAAAGGTCGTTCTAAGCTTAACAAGAGTACCAACATCCTTTTGGAAAGATTTCCAAAATTGTGAAGTGAATTGGATACCTTGATCGGAGATAATGAACAAGGGCACTCCATGCAACGTCCTTACCATTTCCCTCAAATATAACTTGGCATAGTTTTCCGCCAAATAAGAAACTTTGATGGGGGATGAAATGAGCCGATTTCGTCATTCGGTTTACTATAACCCAAATTGAATCATATTGTTGCCGAGTACGTGGCAATCCTACTCTTCCCACTTCCAAGTAGGAATACTAATATCTTGGGACAAACCTCCCGGTTTCTATTGCTCAACATTCACTTGTTGGCAATTAGGACATTTAGCCACAAATTCCATAATATCCTTCTTCATCCCATTCCATCAATATATCTCCCGCAAATCATGGTACATCTTGGTGGCTCCCGGGTGAATGGAATACCGAGAACTATGGGCTTCTGACAAGATATGTTCCCTCAAGTCATTAACATTAGGAAAACAAAAATGACCTTGATATATAAGTACACTATCTCCCCATTGGGAGAAGGCCTCAATGGACTTCTTAAGTACTGCTTCATTTAAATCCACTAAAGTTGGATCGAGACCTTGCTTAACTTTCACATCCGCCACAACAGATGATTCTAAACCATTTTGAACCATAACACCACCTTTAGTAGAGTCTACTAACTGAACACCTAACAGGGCCAATCGATGAACATCTCGAACCAACTCTTTTCTATCATCCTCAATATGAGCAATACTACCCATAGATAATCGACTAAGCGCATCTGTCACCACATTCGCCTTACCGGGGTGATAGAGAACACTCATATCATAATCTTTCAATAACTCAAGACACCTTCTTTGGCGAATATTTAGATCCTTTTTGTTAAACACGTATTGCAAACTCTTGTGGTCGGTAAAAACATCAACATTAACACCATACAAATAATGCCTCAAAATCTTTAAGGCAAACACAACCGCCACTAGTTCAAGGTCATGGGTAGGATAATTCTTCTCATGAATCTTAAGTTGCCTTGAAGCATAGGAAATAACTTTCCCATTTTGCATAAGCACACATCCTAACCCAATTCTTGAGGCATCACATTAAACAACAAAACCATCTATCCCCTTCAGTAAAGTCAACACCGGAGCAGAAGTAAGTCTATCCTTCAACTCTTAAAAACTCTTCTCACAAGCTTCGGACCATATGAACTTAGCTTTCTTTTGAGTTAATGCTGTCAATGGAGAGGCGATGAACGAAACCCCCTAAACAAATCTTCTGTAATAACCAACCAAACCCAAGAAACTTATAATATCCGAAGGGGATAGAGGTCTAGGCCAACTCTTGACCGCATCCATCTTATTAGGATCTACCTCAATACCCTTACTTGAAACTATATGAACAAAAAAAGCCACAAACCTTAGTCAAAACTCACATTTGCTAAACTTTGCAAAGAGTTATTGTTCCTTAAGGATTTGCAACACAATCCTCAAATGATTGATGTGATCATCCTCACTTCTCTAATAAATCAGTATATCATCGATGAACACAATCACGAACATATCAAGGTTTTGTATAAACACCCTATTCATCAAATCCATAAAATCAGCTGGAGCTTTTTTCAAACCAAAAGACATCACCAAAAACTCAAAATGTCCGTATTGGGTTCTAAAAGCCATTTTTGGAGTATCTTCTTCCTTCACCCTCAATTGGTGATAACCCGATCGGAGGTCAATCTTAGAAATGTAACCCGCTCCTTGAAGTTGGTCAAACAAATGATCTATCCTTGGAAGTGGATACTTATTCTTAATTATAACCTTATTCAATTGCCGGAAGTCTATACACATTCAGAGAGAACCATCCTTCTTTCTAACAAACAAAATTGGAGCACCCCATGGGGATATACATGGTCGGATGAAACCCTTATTCAACAAGTCTTTCAATTGTTCTTTCAATTCCTTTAGTTCTGTCGGAGCCATTCTATAAGGAGGAATTTAAATAGGTTGCGTATCAGGGAGAAGGTCAATACCAAAGTCTGTTTCTCTTTTGGGAGGAATACCGGGTATATCATCTGGGAACACTTCCGGAAAGTCATTCACAATGGGGACCGACTCAAGAGTAGGGGTTTTGGAATCTACATCCCCCACCCTAACTAGATGGTAAATGCAACCCTTAGAAATCAATTTTCTGGCCTTAAGAAAAGAAACAAACTGAACCTTAGGCATAGAATTTCCCCCTCACCATTCTAGGATAGGATCATTCAGAAACTGAAACTTGACTACACGGGTTCTACAATCAATAGAAGCATAACATGAGTGCAACCAATCCATACCAAGGATAACATCAAAATCTAGCATATCAAGCTCTACCAAATCAACAAGAGTAACTCTATGGGACAAGGAGACGGGACATCTTCTATAGACCCTCTTAGCCACAACAGAATCACCAACAGGGGTAGAGACAAAAAAAGGATCTAATAACACATCTTGGAGGACATCAAACCTCATAGCCACATATGGCGTCACAAAAGATAAGGTAGCACCGGGATCAAGTAAAAAATAAATGTCAAGTTGGAAGACTTTCAACATACCGATAACCACATGGGCAGAACCCTCTTGTTCACCACGAGTCTGAAGTGCAAAAAACCTGTTCTGCTTAGGAGTATTTGAAACGGAATCACGTGGACCGGATGAAGGATATGGTTGAGTCCTACGATGATTATCTCCTTCATTCTCAGCAACTAAAGGACAATCTCTTATCTTGTGGTCCATCTTACCATATCCAAAGCAAGAATTGAAACCCACTAGACATTTGCCCTCACGCTTTCTTCCACACCTAGTAAAAGTAGGCAGTAGAGACCCACTACCGTTTCCTCCTTGAGGCTTAGGGTTAGACACCCTCTCATTGTTGAATCTTGGAAGAGCATTAGAGGAACCTTGCCGGGAAAACCTTTGTCAAAACCTTGAACGACCACGTTCACTGGACCTAGAGTATGAAGGTTACCATCCTCGGTCCTTGCCCTCTTTAGATCTATAGACCTTCCCTTAAATTTTTCGTCCTCAATTTGTTGAGCATGAATAATGAGGCGGGAAATGTCCATGTCATGGACAAGTATAGCGGTACGACATTCCTTCATAACCAATTCAGACACTCCCAAAATGAACTTACCCATTATTGCCCTAGAGTCTGCCACTATAGAGGGACCAAACCTTGAAAACTGGGTGAATCTCAAAGCATATTCTTTCACACTCATTTTCCCTTGTCAGAGGTTGATAAACTGAAGAACCTTCACCTCTCTCATCTCAAGAGGAAAGAACCTATTAAGGAAAGAATACTTGAACCTTTCCCAATCTAGAGGACCCACATCTTCCGATCTTTCTTCTTTCCATTGGTTGAACCAAATTCGAGCAACACCCTTAAGTTGATAAGCGACTAATTCTGCCTTCTCCACCGGCGTCACTCCCATAATAGCCAACACCTTGTAAACCTCATCAATAAACTCTTGAGGATCTTCCTCAACCTTAGAACCATAGAATTCTGGAGGATTCGTCCTAGTGAAGTCCCTCACTTTAGATTTCATCGTACCTACATTTGGATCGACGGGGACAACAACCTCCCTATTGGCTTGGGCCGTCACGGCTTAAGCCAATACTTGAAAAGTAGTCCTAAACTCCGCATTAGTCTCTAGCTCGGCCAAAGGGTCAACCGGAGCTTAAAGAGCTTGAGGAGGAGCTTCTTGACTTGCATTCTCTCCCTTATTCCTTTTAGAAAAAGCTCTTCGAGTAGTCATATCCTTTAGAATGACCATCGGGTAAGGATTAGGAAGGAAACATTATAGAGTCAAACTCTATCACACGACTTAGAATGAAGAAAGAAGTGAAGTTTCCTAAGCATCATGTAGCCTCTCATTCATAAATGTGGTGTGCTTCACACTTTGAAGAAGACTCTACTTGACGTGGTTTTGAGACATCCTAGAACTATTCTAAACATTGTGCTCTGATTACCAAGTTTGTCGCGACCCAGTGGTACCCCGTATATGTAACATGGCGTACAAGACCCCGAGAGGCCTCATACAAGCCACTTAGCTTTTATAGTTAAGATAATATAAATCGACGAGATTTAAAACATTTTCAACATAACCAAAGTTTATAATTGCAAAGAGGAAGTCTAATACACTTGTCTAAAAAACAATCTAATACAATAGAATCTTGGGACGCAGCCTATACATCAATGTTTCAAAACTCAAATGAAAAGAACATAAGAAAAGTAGTGGCCAAATCCTTGGATGATTGAGGACTCACCAATCTTCAACTCTTCCTCTACTATAGATCCTAGCCACGGAGATGAGAATCGAGAACACTGGACCATACATTTGAGTAAGAAAAGTAGGCAAGAGTATGCATTAGTACAAAGATCTACTAAATATGATAACTTGCATAAACATAACATAACATAATCGTTAGACAACATAAGTCATAAGGCATAATCAATGCACACAAAAGATCATTTCAATCATGTAAGGAGTACTTCTTAAAGTAACCTTAATTCATCCTTAGTCAAGACTTGGGCGCCTCTAGTCTTACTCATCATGGAAGACAAACTCAAGCAACAATCCAAGCTCATCATTGATCATAACATATTATAACTTAACTTTTAAAGACATGGGGAATCGCCTCTTGCCTAACTATAAATGATCATGGTTAGTCGCCTCTTGTCCTTCTTATTTGGAATCATGGGTAATAACCCCTTATCCAACTTACATTTAGGATCATGGGTAATCGCCTCTTGTCCAACTTTCATTTATAGGAACATGGGTAGTCAGTCGCCTCTTGTTCAACTTCAAGGAATATGGGTAATCGCCTCGTATCCTTTTGATTTGGAGGTCGTGGGTAGTCGCCTCTAGCCTCATTAATTTCATAGTTCTTAACTTAGATTAATTTTAGGTGAGAAATCCTTTCAACCTAGAATCATTCAATGTGAGAAAGCCTTTCACATTCATACATAAGAAATCATGTGGGAAAATCCCTTCCACAACAATTACATCACAAATCAATAATTAATTACCTAAGATTCACCCTTAAAGAAATTCATATCATAAATCATCACACATACTTCAATCTCAAAGAAATTCATATTGTATCTTATTTATTCTATAAGAATACACATAAATCCATAAATTCTCTTTTCATAGAATAAACCCATTTTAATCAATTTCTTCTTAGAAACATGGGTTAGGCATGGGTACATGGAATTTCATCATAAAAGTATAGATACCTCATAATTCTATCAATTAACTCAACATTAATAAGAACCCACAAATTAGAACAAAACCCTAACTCAAATTGGGGATTTTCTGCTTTTCACTTGGGATAACTTAGGGGCTCCATGGATACATGGATTCCATGGATGAAAATCTATCACACCTTGCTATCGAATCTTACACACAATTGGAAAATGGAGACTTGACCTTGAGCCCTATCTTCAACCCTTTTTCTTCTAGATTCTAGAGAGAGAAATATTTTGGAGAGGAAGAACTTTGGTAATATTTTGAATTTTGTTAAGAATGACTTGAATGGGTTGGATTTGGGGTTAAAATCACTTATATAGGTGGTCCTAGGCATGGGTAAAATGATATAGTTCTGTTTTAAAGAAATCTGGAAAAGACCCAACTACCCCTTACTTACAACTGACGCATTCTCATGATGGAGGCTTACATCAAGGACTTCACGACCCATTGTGGATACCTTGGTACTTGACCAGTGGATTGGCAAGGCACCCCCAAAAGCCCTCCTTCAACACGACCAACTCCAAGAGACGTCAAGGCTCTCATGAGCCATCAAGTGGCATGTGTGGAGGGTCTGCCTCAAAGGGGCTACTTCCTTCCTATTTATGGGTATCATCATGCTCCGTGGTGCCCATCACGAGCCGTCTAGGTGCTCGTGGGAGGGAATCTCCTTTTTGGTTTAGTTGTGAACCACCACGGGCAACACCACACCATGTGGTACCCTTTACGACCCGTCTAGGCCTTCGTGAAGGATGCCCAGGCTCAAATATTTGGATTGTGATTTGTCACTTAGTCCCTTGCTTAGTCTACTAGATTTTGAGGTGTTACATTCGCCCTAGTGTTTCTCCATGGGGCTCTTTTGTGTTGTTTGTGAGGATGAATGATGGATACATGAGGATATATATGGATTACCAATAGTTGAAAAAAGTGATCGTGAATAATATGTATCTTCTTTATCGTGTTGATGATTTATTTCATCAGCTTTAGGGTGCATCTTTGTTTTTCAGCTTAGGGCATCAGATATCCCTAAGACAACATTCAGTACCCGTTATGGGCACTATGAGTTTCTTGTGGTGTTTTTCGGTTTGACTAATAACCCCTGCAACATTTATGGAGTTGATGAATGGAGTGTTCTGATCTTATTAGGACTCTTTTTTTTATAGTGTTCATTGATGACATCTTGGTTTACTCCAAGACTTAGAAGGATCACAACCGACATTTTAGGATTGTACTCCAGAGATTGAGAGAAGAGAGGCTTTATGCCAAGTTCTCGAAGTGCAAGTTTTGGATTAACTCTGTGTCATTTTTGGGACACGTGGTTTTGGAGGAGGGTATTCAGGTTGATCTAGCCAAGATTGTGGCAATAAAGGGTTGGACTAGACCTAAATCAGTTACTCATATCCCGAGTCTTGTGGGTCTTATAGGCTGTTACCAATGAGTTGTTCAAATCTTCTCTACGATTGCATCTCATTTGACCAGATTGACTCGATAGAATGTGAGTTGCATATGGTCTGATGAATGTGAGGAGAGATTTCAAAAGCTCAAGACCTTGTTTACTTTGGCCCTTGTTTTAACTTTACTTGAGGATGATGTAGAATTTACCGTGTATTGTGATGCTTTTGGAGTCAGCTTAGGTGGTTTTCTTATATAGAAAGGCAAGGTGATTGCCTATGCCTCTAGACAGTTGAATACCTATGAGATGAACTACCCTACCCATGATTTATATTTGGTAGTAGTAATGTTTTTACTTAAGGTATGTCGATATTATCTATATGGGGTTCATTGTGAGGTCTTGACGGATCATCGGTGTCTTCAATACATCTCTAGTTAAGATATATAGACTTGAGGTAGCACAAATGACTTGAGCTACTGAAGGACTATTACATCACCATCTTGTATCATCTAGGGAAGCTCAATGTGGTGGTCGATGCTTTGAGTAGGAAGACTTCTAGCATGGGAAGTCTTGCCGTTAATAGAGTGAAGGAGAGACCATTAGCTAGAGGTTTTTATAGGTTAGCCAACAATCTCGTCCGGTTACATATTTCTAAGGATATGAGTGGTTTTATTACTTTTATTAAGGCTCGTTCTTTCTTAGTGGAGCAGATTCGTGAGCATTAGTTTGATTATGAGAAGTTGTGTCTCATTACAGACAAGGTAATAAGATGGGAGTCCAAGGAGGTTGTCCTTTATTCTGAGGGTGTAGAGGATTGAGGGAAAGATCAAGGTGGATGAGTTGATTAGATTGATTCTTGAGGAGCCCCACTATTCCCTATATTCTATCCATTCGGGGGCGACGAATATATATCATGATCTGAGCCAGCACTATTGGTGGTATGGTATGAAGAGGGATATTGAAGTTTAGTTTTGAGGTGTTTGACTTGCTAACAGGTCAAGTGTGAGCACCAACGTCTCGGAAGTATATCTCAGAGGATACCTATTCTTACTTGGAAGTGGGAGCGGATCACCTTGGACTTTTTTGTGGGACTACCTACAGCCGTGGGTGGTTATGATTCTATTTGTGTTGTTGTGGACCGGCTGACCAGGTATACGATAGAGAACTTAGTCGAGTTTTACATCACTCAGATTATGTAACTGCATCGGGTCCCAATTTCTATTGTCTCGGATCAAGGTTCTTTGTTCACTTCCCATTTCTGGAAGACATTGCAGCATGGTTTTGGTACTCGGTTAGATATGAGTACAAATTTTAATCCTTAGATAAATGGTTAGTCTGACCGGATGATTCAGGTGTTGGAGGACATGCTTCGAGCTTTTGTGATTGATTTTAGTGCTAGATGGGATCAACATTTTTCCTTAGCAGAATTTGCCTCCAACAATAGTTAACACTCCTGTATTGAGATGGCCCCTTTTGATGGGTTGTATGGCAGTCAGTTTAAATCTCTAATCCGATGGTTTGATTTAGTTGAGAAGGATTCATTAGATATAAACTTGCTTAGAGATGATATAGAGCAGATTCGTATGATCCAGGGTAGGATTGGACTGCCCAAAGCCGACAGAAGAGTTATGAAGATCAGAGGGTTCGAGCTCTAGTGTTCATGGAAGTGATCATGTTTGGCTCTGGGTGTTACCCATGAAGGGTGTCATGAGGTTCGAAAAGAAGGGCAAGCTTAGCCCTAGATACATTGGACCCTTTGAGATTTTGAGTTGTGTGGGAAATGTGGCCTATAATTTGACCTTGCCACCTAGTATTTCATTTCTGCATGCTTCGGAAGTACGTGCCGAATGAGCCCCATGTAGTTTCTCTTGATTCACTTGATTTGGGTCCATACTTATCTTTTGAGGATGAGCCTATAACTATTTTGGATAGGTAGGTCCAGAAGCTTAGAACCAAAAAGATTTCTTTAGTGAGGGTGCAGTGGAAGCACCGTTCTATTGGTGAGACGACTTCGGAGATAGAGTCAGATATGCGTATCAGATATCCTCATCTCTTTGAGGCTCCAAGTACTTTCTTTTACTTTATGTTCGAAGATGAACATGAGTTTTAGTGGTGGATAATGTAATGACCCGATTGGTCATTTTTGTAATCCTTGTAAAATTACAATTTTGCCCTCCCAATATTGACCCTGAGTCTTCTACGATTGATTTTTGAAAATTTGTTTTGGATTCTGAGTTCAAAGTTGAGAATTTTGTAAGTTTTGAGTTTGAAAGGCTAAGTTGTTAAGGAAGTAGTTTTTAGTGTATTTTGGAGACTCGAATGTAAGAATGTAATTGCTTTAATTCCATCTGTTCTAAAAGGTGAAATATGATTTGTGAGAATTGTCGGTTTCTAATTCGGTGTCTTTTTGAGAATTTGGGCTACTAAGTGGTGAATTTGTGGTATTTTAGCCTTTTGATTGACTTAGGTCAATATTCAGAGTTCTGATGGTCAGATCAGAATTTTGAGAGTTTTTTTGGAATAAGGAGATGATTTTAGGCCTAGGTGAGGTCTTGTTTTTTTTTATACGTCTCGAGCTTGTTTTAGACTTTTTAGGCGTTAAGTTAGTTTCTTCTGATTTTTACGGATGTTGGGTCAAGGAGACCTCATATTCTTGATTAACCGATTTCATTGAGTCTTGAACATCGAGTACTATTGATTTTAATATCTGGTTTGAGTTTACTGGGCTTTGAACTAATTTCGAGGTTTTTTTTTACGTTTTGGGAGTTGGTTGGTTTTTTCGGTACTGATGTGCTTCACTTTTGCGAAGGGTGCTTTGTGATTGCGAGGATCGCAGAACCGAGACCCAAGTCGCAAAAATGAAAGGTCTCTTTAGGAGGGGTTCGCTAAAGCAAACAATGGGTCGCGATCGTGATGTTCGCAAAAGCGAACCCTGGTTGGCAAAAGCAAATCTCCCCACTTTTGTGACGTTCACTTTTGCGAACCTAAGTTCACTTTTGCCACATCACATGGGGATTTTACCTGCCATTTGGGGTTTAAGCGCCATTTTTCATTTTTGAGCCTGGGGAACCATTGGAGGCGGTTTTGGAAAGGTTTCCTTGTGCTAAATCATTTGGGTAAGCTTTAATGATTCTGAAACTTCATTTCGCTTTGACTATTCATGGATTCTAAGATCATAATTTGAGATTTGATTTGGAAAATGACAATGTTATTAAAGAACTTTAGTTTTGATCTAAAATGGTAATTGTGAAGTGGTTTTGATCCCTTTTTCGAAATGCTTTTCACTAATTAGTTCCTAAAGCCTTAAACATCATTTTCAAGTATTAAGTTTTGGATTCAAACCCTACATTCGTAATTGAATTTTTTGTATTGATTGATCAACTTTTCAAGTGAATTGATGTGGGTATTGTGGTTTTTGGAAAGTGATTGTGAATACTTTCTTTTATATAGATTGTGTCGCTTTAGAAGTTATTCAGAAGGGGAAGACTCAACTCTTGGAGTGATTATTGATTGATTTAAGGCAAGTAATCACCTAAACCTTGTATTCTAGTAGAATTTGTGTATTCCCTTCGTTGGTTGTGTATTGGGAGTAATGGGAATGAGGTGAAGGGTTAACTATCCACTTGATAACTCCTAACGAATAAAAAGGGGTTGAAAAGAAAAGTATATGTAATGTTCATGATGTTTGTGAATTTCCTTGTTTTATTAACCCTTGTTGATTGATTGATGAAAAGCTTGATAACATGAAAGTGGACTTGAATTGTGTGAATTGTTGTCTCTTCCATGTGGTGTGATATTGCTTGTCTACATTGATTATTGAACAACATGATGAGACATGTGGTAGTTTGATGCCGAGGTCATTTTCGGCAAGTGTTTATGATGTTAAGGTCTTTGCCGATGGGTGCTATGATGCCGATGTCTTTGTCGACTATTATTATGATGCCGAGGTCTTTACTAGTGATTGTTATTAAGCCGATGAGAAATGTTTTTGGCTAGTGATTTGATATACAACCGATGGGAAATGGTTCCGGCTAGTGATGTGATGTAAAATCGATGGGAAATGATTTCGACTAGTGATTTTATATAAAGGCGTGGATAAATAGTTCCAGCTAGTGATATTTTACCGATGGAAAATGGTTTCGGTGAGAGATTGATTATTGTGACTTGTTCCATTTGATGTTTATGTGTGCTTGCTTATTATTTGTGATTTATCTACTTGTTGTGTGTGACATATCTACTTAAAATTGAGATTGACCTAATTGATTCATTTGATTGTTGATTTGTGACTATTGGACTGTAAGTGTTGGGCCTTGTGATCGGTATATTGTAGAATTGTTAGGTTGGGATGATTTCTATGCAGGTTGTAGTTTGAAGAGGTTTGGTTGGAGAATAAAGGTTACCCGATTCCTAGCTAGATGCATTGTTTTTTAGCTTGCTTGTTGGGTACCGTATTATTGGTACTCACCCTTTGCTTCTATACTTGTGTAGGTTCCAAGCCCGGACCCGTGTGATATCTTTCTCTTTCTTTTGATTTCGAGGCTTGACAAAGATTTTGAGAGGTAGCTGCTTGTCATCCCGAGGGACCCTCTTGTTCCTTTACTTTATGCTTTGTTCTATTTGAGATTCAATGACTGGGAGTTGTATTTACTTCCAAATTCCTCACTTTATGTATTTAGTGGCTTGTACACGTGACAATTAGATTTTGGGTATGGTTTAGAATAAATAAGTTTTCCGCCTTTGCCTTCTTCTTGCTTTATATTGCCTCTTTTCCTTCATTTTCATTGAATTGAGGCTGACTTTTCTTTGTGGGAACAGACAAGTGGCATTACGTCAATTTTTGGATCGTGAGAAATGGTATTGGAGCCCAGGTTCATAGGTCTCACGTGTGTAAAAGCCAAATCTAAGTAGAGTTTGGGGATCGCTACAGAGTCTTATCTACTATCGTTGAGAGGTTGAGAATACTGTTAGGAAACTTTTTTTATTCATCATTTCTTATCGTACGTGGTTACCTTCGTTAGTGTTGTTTTGGCAGATGCCGAAGACCAGAGCTTTTGTTTCTGGTGGTAGAGGGGAGGCAGTCTTTGAGCTTGTTATTGAGACAACAACTAGGGGTAGAGATAGGACCCGAGCTAAAGGTCGTGCTCATGAAGTAGCACCGATTAGAGGTCGTGCCGGTGGAGAGGCACCAGTCAGAGGCCGAGCTAGAGATGCTTCTCGTGAGCCACATGCTGAGGTTGCGGAGGACCAGGTTCCTCCCGAGTTTGGAGCTCCTTTGTTTCAGGAGACTTTTTTGTGGATGCTATGTGCTTTAGAGAACCTTTCTGAGGGTAGTGTGATAGGTTCTCCTTCTCGTCAGCTTTTGGTGAGGCCTCCTTGCTTTTTCAGACGACTCTATTTCTCTATTGCTTTAGTAGTTTGATTAAGGTTGTCTTGGGTCTTGTCCCAACACCTATCTTTAAACAGTAGAGACTTCATAGATAAGCAGATTTAGAGAACCTTTCAGTATTCAGTTTCATATATTTTGCTTAACTTTTATATTTATATCCAATATTTTTAGACAACTTTAAGATTCCATAAATTATTTTAGATGCTTTTCTTCAATTTTATGCTTATTTATGCTTGAGTTAGTCTTTCTCTAAGTGTTAGCCAGGCCAAGAATTTTCTTGAGGACCAACAATGGTTTCGAGTACCGGCCACGTCCAGGGTATAGACTCAGGAAATGACATACACCCCAAAATTTGGTTATTTATAGGATCTTGTTTTAGCCATAATAGACTAACTTTCTAAGTAGGAATACTTACCCATGCTAGTATTCTCCACTCAAAGATTAATTAGACTATAACATAAGATTGCGGACCTAGATAGAGGTGTTATTCAATAACCACATATATATACCCTCTCCCTCAAAAGGTTACACCACACACCCTTGATAAAAAATTAGCTACTTATGATAGTATGAAGAAATTCAATAAGAGAACTCATGATAATAGAATATAAGAAGAAAGAGGAAAAAATGTGAGGTGAATCTATATCTTATCTCCAAGCATGTTTTGCCTCCGAATATCCAACGTATCTTTCAGAAGTCATTTACTAGGGTATTTAAAGGACCAAGATCTGTAGAGAACCAAATAACCTAATGCAAACTCGCTAGAATAATTTTCTTGGCTCATCTGAACTCTCGCTTCATAAGGATCACAAGTGAACTCTAAATTATCTTTTGCTTCTAGGCTTGCTTGGTTTTTTCATGAGGTGGGGATATTGAGTGAATTTTCCCTAGCTCAAATCATCATTCCTTTACTTCAAATCAGACCAATATCACCTATTTTTTATTGTGTTCATCTGACATACTTCATACACATATAAAACTCATAATAATCTCAAAACATATGGGATAACGATGTGACAATACAATTATGATCAAGATATATGAGGTGATAATGTACTAGAAATATCCACCTTTAGCTAAATATTGAGCACACATAAAAGTGAGTGTGGAAATGGTAAGATTGGTGCAACTCAATTCATTAATCTATATTGATGTGTGTGTCATATTTTCACCATTCACCATAACTTGTATTATCATTATTACCTTTCATGGCTAATTTGATTGTCTGGAATGGGAAAGACCTACTTAGGGGCATGGGGTTTTAATTAGGATGAGGATGGTAATTGATGAGTTTAGTATGTAATCAATGATTCGAAGAAAGAACATATGTCTTTTTCAACTATGAGCAATAATCAAAAGATTTATTTAATTAATAGCAATTTGTGTACTTGTTACGTCTCCTTAGACTTCCTTTGGTTCTTGAAAGATATTAAAAAATCTTTTTATTCTGTTATTGATCTTTTTTTGGATTAAGATATCTCTATCCCTTTTTTTACCTTCTTTTGCTCCTTTTCCATTTATCTTTTCTCTAGTCCACAATCGTCATATTTCTTATGCTTTGTGATGCATATGTTGTCTTCTCTTCTAGTATATTGTAATTATAGTGATGACTATATATGGTCATTGAATATCAACTTTTTTTTTTCCATGGACAAGTAAGATATCATCCTAACCAGTTATTTACTTTATTTATTAGATTTTGGTGATAACAATGAGTGTGATTTGTCCTTTATCATTCACACTAATTACTGAATCTACTTTTATTATTATCTCTCTATCTAGTTTTTTTCACAAAGAATAATATTTTCTTATATTTTATTTGCTATGATTTCATTGCGGTGAAATTTAATTCCTTATTAGACCATAGTAAAGACATAAAACGAAATCAAAACATAAAATTTAAATAAATGATAAATGTTTTAACAAACATAAAACGACAACAAAACAAAATAAAAAACATAACACGACAACAAAACGAAACAAACCAACAAACATAACATGACAATAAAACAAAACAACAAACTAAAGTTTCTGAAGATCTAAAGCCTAAGTTCTGAGTCAAGCTCCTCCTGATCATCAATATTGGTGTTCTCGACCAATTGATTAGGACGGTTGGCAAACAAGTTCTGATCTTGAATAAGCAAAGGAGCGATAGGTGCACGTTCAACAACAACAAGTCACCGTAAGCACCATGGCTTGTTGCAGTTGGTACACAACTTCCCATGGGCGTCCATGCAGTCTCAGAGGCCCGTACACCACTTGATTCTTCGGACGGGTACGGTAAAAGCGTCCTTGGCCGCGTAACACTGTTGGGGTCGACTTTCGTGTACCCAACTGATAGTAGAGGGCGGGGATTTTAGTGGATGTACAACAAAACTTTTCATGAGGAGCACCTCTTATCCAAGTTACCTGAGATTTGTGTTTATGTTGGTGTCCAGCGAACCCTTGGCTTGAAGTAAACACATCGCGGCAGGTTGTACACCGATAACAACAAAGTCCTTTAAGATTTGGTATGATGCCTTGGTGATCCATTCCTCTTGGTTGTGGTTATTGTTACATTTTTCCTAAAAGGATTATTTTTGAAGAATTTTAGAAATGATTTAGTGAGGAACTGAAGAAAAGCTAATTGAAATTTATAGGAGCAGAGTTTATGATAAAGTGATTACAATGGCTGCATTAGAAGGCAAGCGGTTAATTGTATCAATTACAAATAGTGGGTAACTCTAGATATTTCATATAAAACAACTCAGTTTTGACACGTTTTAGATTTTTTAAATCACAAATGTAAGAGTTTTCCCGCTTCCTCTTCTTTTCTCTCTGTAGCTTACTTCTTCGCTTTGATTATTGTTTTTTTATTTTTCTGAAAGAAAGATGAGTTTGTTAGAATATGTACATCAAGATAATGAATATATCATCATCTATCCTTTTCCTTTTTTAATAATGGAAAAAGCATTTAATTTTATTAACTTATATATTTATTCCTGAAAATCAGCACAAATTAAAACAAAATTCTAGAACTATCAATGATAAGCAAATGAGAAAATGCACGCAGAAAAAATATAAAAATTTTAAATTGGATTTTGTGGCACATTTTTTACTTGTGAGTAGTTAATCTTATAAGTTGAATAAAAAATTGTTATTCGTCTAAAAAATATCATTTAATTCTATTAAGGGATTAGCGGTGTTTAATGTTCTTTCAATTTGATTTTCACTAGGGAAAAAACTAAATGAAATCTGTTTAAACATATAAACAAAAAAAAAATCAAATCAAAATTTTTTATTTGAATTTCTTAAGTTTTTTATAGTAACATGAAATATGAATTCATTAATTCAGTCAAACAAGAACTACAAGTAAATTTAATTATAACATAGATTTTTTTTCCATTCTTCAACCAAAAACTAAAAAACATATTTCAGGAAAATATTTTGCAAAGAAATATTTCTACGATACCAAAGACCCAAATAGTTTTAGTTTTTGTTTGTAAGGGAACATTTAAATTTAAGAGGGAACATTTAAAAACAATTTATCCTGCATGCCTGACATCTGACATGACAATTTTGTATCCTACATAGCGTCCTATGTGTATTATGTCACGTAGGACACATGTGTCTACTTGTTCAATCTTATACTAGTTTAACTGTCTCCTTGTGCACACCCAAAGTTAGAGCACATAGATGTTAGTTGAAGCAAGTTAAACTCTCTCTCTCTCTCTCTCTCTCTCT
>JAJOOO010000558.1:0-42962 GCA_029582685.1 Solanum piurae | reverse complement strand
GTGTTCCTCTATATATTGGTATTATTATTGTTGTTGTGAATGTGTTCCTCTATATATTGGTATTATTATTGTTGTTGTGAATGTGTTCCTCTATATATTGGTATTATTATTGTTGTTGTGAATGTGTTCCTCTATATATTGGTATTATTATTGTTGTTGTTGTTTTCACGTTCATTGTCCTTGCCCTAGTTGATTCTAATCATTTAAAAAAAAATTATGGACAGAAAAAAAGAAAAAAAGAGAAAATGAAGATTTATATGGGCATCAACAGGTGAAATTGGAAGATGATGCAACATGTGTTAAATCGGGTGATGTTGCATTAAGTACTCCCGTATGATCTTTTCTTTACCTTTGGGATTTTGATCTCATACCCGACGCACACAACCAAAAACTTTCCTAGAAAAATTGTACTTGTATTAGTTATTCAACTGAATATTGATGAAAGTTATTTGTCTTAGGTTATTTATGAAAAATATTGAATTCTGACTTTGTATCGCAATGTGCATTATGCTTAAAATTTTCATTTTCCCATTTCTTAGACTACAATTTTGTTTTGAAAAACTTATAGTACTCTTTTTGTCCTAACATTATTGTTCATATTAGTAACCGTAAATATAATAAAATTAGTTTAAATATTGATTGAACTTTTTTCCCTCTATTGGAAGACTCTATAATAGACAAAATTGTCATTTTGTTATAAATATTGTGAATGTCTATCTTTTAGAGAAAAATTAGGAAACCTAACTTGCGGACCTAGTCAATTTTTCACTATAAATAACGGAGTTTTTTTCATTTTAATTTCATCCTTCAAGAAAAATAAGAAGTATTGTTTCTACTCTGTATTATATTCTTCTTATTATTTTATAGTTTTATAACACATTAACAGCATGAGACTCTACCATCTAAATATTCAAGGATAAGATATGGATATTTTTTAAAGAAAGTTACCCAATTATGAAGACATTTATTTGATTGATTCTGGTACAACACACATTATATTAAAAACAAAAACAAAATTCTCATTTAATTATGGGAAAGATAAATATTACCATAATTTTTGGTAGTACTAATTTGAAAGAGGGTTTCAAAAGAGCCAATATAGTTTTTCCTATGAGAGATTATGTCATGACTCAAAGTATACCCTAGGCGTAGAATGGTGTATAGGACCCCGAGAGGCCCTACACAAGCCACTTAGCATACATCATACAAGAAAATAGAATTTAAAGAATTCAAAAGAAAATATTTCATATTTCAAAAGATTTTGACAAAGCGGATGTCTAACATGAGTCTAAGTCATCTAATAAATCATAAGGAAAGTGATTGGGACGTAACTCATACATAACATACAAAGTCTGAAAAATAGAAATGACATAAAGTAATGGAAGTATCTCGGTCTTCGGAACATGAGGACTCACCACTCTTCGAAGTTTATGGAACCAACTAGCTACGAGTATGTGAGGTAGGAGTGTCGGACCCTACATTTGTGAAACAATGTAGGCACAAGTATGTATTAGTACATGAAATATACTAAGTATGGGGAAATATGCATAAAATATGCATGGCCGCATGAATGACTTAAAACATGTAGGCATAATCATATTGAAACATTTAAAATCTTAAGAAAGAAATTACATGAGAATCATGAAACATGGTCAAATATATTAATACATAAAGAAAAGCTTTGAAGAAAACGTAATCATTTGTGGGATAGTAGCTTTAACCAATAATTAGACCATGAGAGTTATATCATGGAATATGGTATGTCCTTCATACCGAATGAAGGAGTATCTACTAGACAAGGTAGAATCCATACATATCATCATTTGCTAAAGTGGATTCACTAGCTAGGTCATTTAAAACAATCCTACAGGGGCACATTGTAACACCTCGGAAAATTATTGAGCTAAGACTCGAACCATCCTTCATTTTGAGTAGTATTTTATCGAGGAATTTAAAAAAATTTAAGTGTTAAGGTCACTAGATGTAGCACCTTGAGTTCCAAAAAGAACTAAATTGGAAATAGCAAAATCTGAAATTTCGCAAGTTATGCTTAAATTATGAGTTTGGGGTCAACTTTATACACCATAACTCTTATTACAAGACGAGTTAGGTGGGTTACAAGATAGCTAATTAAAGGTCTTTGAATTATCTTCCAAAGAAACCGAGTTTGCTAAATTTTGAGCTCTGAGTAAAAACCTGGCAGCAGCTCCGCGATGGCTCCGCGTTACGGACCTCACTGCCTGCTAAAAGATTATTCCGACTCCCAGCTTATTTTATTTATTTAGGGGTATTTTAATCCTAAAAACCCTTAGGAGGTCATCTAAATTTCCCTAAACGTGTAGAAAAACCAGTTTTTCATAAATCAAACCCTCTCATCCACGCCAAAAATTCTACGCTCAAGGAATTCAAGAAACGCTAAGGCTAGGGTTCTTCTTCCAAGATTTTCCTTCAAGTTCTTCAAGAAGATGGTTCTTTCAGGTATGTAAGCTTCCATAGTATTGGGTTTGTTCACCCACACACCAATCATGTTAATTTCAGTGAAATTCCTTCTAGAAAGTTGAAAGTTTGGTGTTCTTGAATTGTGTTCTTGAAATTGGCTTTCGTTCTTGAGTTTAGATGAGATTGATGAGTTCTAGAGGAAATCGTGTCTATTTTAGAGTTTTTTTATTAGATTTTTGTGTACATGTAGTGGGTATCTGAATCTAAAGAGAAATTGAGAAAAAGAATCGAATTAAGGCGAATTGGGGTTAGAAAATGAAGAAGGAAAAAGTCGGGCATATCTGGGTACCAGGTCTGTTCCTCAGAAGTAGAACTTTGCTCTCCGCATCGTGGAGCGGTCACGGATCCTTCTTCCTCAAAATTTATTTCGCGACCAAATATTTATATGCATCTCCGCATCGCAGACATGCTTCCAGACAGTGATTTCTTGATCGTTTCTCATGTTTAACTATCTAAAAACACTCCTAAACATCATGAGATCTATCCTATCACAAATCACAACATTGAATTCATAAATCAAGTTCAAGGTAGAGTTGAGAGTCAAGTCTTGAGAGTTCTTTCGAATATTTTTGAGAAAGTCCCTTTGAGTCTTTTTGAGGAGTCTTCTACAACTTCTAAGAACTTGTTTCAAGACTCAAGTAAGTGAGCATGAGAGTGAGGAGAATGTATTCATAAGTATACACTATTACGAGATACTTCATATCATGAACCATAACTCTTGAAGTAATAATTCACATTCAAGAGAGAGTTAAGAGTAAAGCTCAAGAAGCTCTTTAAGTTCAATTGTAAATCCTTTGAGATCAAATTTTTATTTGAACTAAGTCTTGAGGAAGCAAGTATGAGAATGATAAGATTCGTATGCATGAGTTTCATAATGTTCTTTAGACCCTTGAGTCGAGTCGTTTGTGCCCTTAAATTTCGCATGGACTCCATAAATTGAGTATCATTGAGAGGAGTAGTATCTTCAAGTTCTAATTCTTGAGTATCGAGCTCCTAACCTTTTCTAGATTCTATTCCTAATCATGGGACTATTAAATATTACCCATGAAGTCCTTGAGTTGAGTAGTTCATGCCAATAATTCTGCATGAACCCTATAAGTCGAGTAGTCTTGAGATGAGAAGTATCTTTGAGTCCTTGAGTTGAGTAGTCCATTTCCATAATTCCGCATGAACCCTCTAAGTCAAGCATTCTTGAAGCGAGTATTATTATTAAAGTTCTTGAGTTCTGAGTTGTTAAGTCTCGAGTATTGAGTTCTAGTTACGGTAATTGAAAACCTTGAATTGAGTCGTTCATGTCCATAATTCAGCATGAACTTTATTTCAAGAAGTCTTTTACAATATTTTAAAACTTGTTTTAAGATTTGAGAATTGAGTTGAGTAAGACTAAGAGTGAAATTAATTTCTGCAAAAGATTTTATGGGAACTAAGTATTTTCAAGAGTAAAATATTTTCACATTCAGAGGAAACACCGATTTTCAAGAGAGCTTTTAAGCTAGTTTTTGAGTAATAATCTCAAACCACAGAAAGAGTTATGTTTTTAAACATATGAGTTGAGTATATTTTTGGGAGTAGTATTGAGCACCGATATGGACGAATTCAGATAACTCAATTCTCCATAAACCATGTAGCCAACGTGGGTAGAAAGGGTCATACTTTTTATATGATTCCTTAATACTTTTTAGCATAGACTAGTGGATCCACTTAGTTGAGGCATTCTATATTCCAGCAAGTTATAGGACAGTTTTGACAGCGTGGGCGAGACGTTGTATCATCACATAGCTCATAGTGATGGTTGTCGGTTAGAAAAACTCCACAGAGTTGTATTATATTTTATTATATACAAATTGAGTTGTTATTGTATTCTTCAATACATTGAGTTGTTATCTACTGTTTAAAAAGTTTTCCATATATTGCATCTTTTATTGTTTCTTTATCTTGAGTTGAGCTATGTTTCACGGAGTTGAGAACCTTATTTCTGAGTTGGGTATCTTATCCTTATGTACCTATGAGTTGAGTAAGTTTGAGTAGTTTTGAGTATCCTTGCGTATACATTTGAGTTGAGTATCATACCTTTGAGTTGAGCATCATACATTTGAGTTGAGTATCATATCCTTGAGTTGAGTATCTTATTCTTGAGTTGAGTTTTGTTGAGTGTGTTGGGAGGAGGTAAGTATGTTTCCTTTTTATCAAGTTCAAGCTTATGTTTATGCTTTAGAATTCCCCTTACATGCTCGTACATTCCATGTACTGAGCCATTTGGCCGGCATCATTTCATGATGCAGATACAGGTACTCAGGATCATCCATAGGCGCTTCGTTGATACCAGATGTAGTTCGAGTTAGCTATGGTGAGCCTCATTGCTTTCGGAGGGTTCCACTTGTACTTTCAGTTATATCAGTTGTTAGGATATCGTGGATCTTGTCCCGACTTCCATATTTGTCATTTAGAGGCTTCACAGATAGACAGTAGAGTTTGAGAAGTCTGTTTCATTTATCTTATTAAATGTTTTAAAGACTTGAGTTGCCTATTGTTTGCTAGTTGAATATTCTATTTATATTCAGAGTAAATTATTTGAGTTAAAGCTTTATATTTGAGTTTCATGATTTTTTATTCAGTTTTTAAGCTTTGTATGCTTGAGTTAGTCTTCTGCTTGTAGTCAGCCATGATAAGGGTTTGCTTGGGGACCAGCAATGGTTCTCGAATGCCGGCCACGTCCAGGGTGTAGGCTCGGGTCGTGACCCGCATAGTTAGGTACTAGAGGTTGTTATTAGAGACTACCCTATTTGAGCCTCAACCTCAAATTCTCTCGATGCTAAATCTAACTCCCAATGGAATAGATAAAAGTCAAATATCATTATAACATAGGAAAGGCAATGATCAATACCCATCCACATCTTTCAAGATAGAAGCATAGAATAGCTCCTTAAACATAATTCAACATATATGTGAAAACCCTTTCACCAATGTGAATCCATATGTGAGAAATATCTATCATAATCATGATCATAATAACTTGTGAGAAAACCATTCACAATAACATTGATACTTTCATTTCAAAGCATCCCCAAATTATTTACAATAATTTCATAAAAACATGTATATCTTTATAAATTCTTAATTCATAGGTTCATGAGTTCATCATAGGTTCATAGTTAAAAAATCATAATTTAGGCATGGAATAAAATAATATCATCTAAATATCATGTAGTAACATTGGATCATGTATTAGAAAATTAATTGACAATAACCAATTACAGTTGCATGAAACTCATAAAGATTGGATTGAAACCTTAACTTAAACAATTGAATTTATGATTGAGAAATTTGATGATTTGGGGACCCATATAAGAATGAATTCTATGGGTGAATACCCACATAAATTGATGCTAAAATCCCACAAAGAAGGGAGGATTGGAGACTTCGATGAAACCTAGTTATTGGAGACTTCAATGAAACCTAGTTCTTCTTCTTTTTCCTTAGTCTTGAGAGAATTTGGGGAGTGAATTTTGGGGAATTTAGGAAAATGAATAGAAAATGGTGATTTGGGACTTAAAGCTTTATGTAGGACTTAGGGTAGAAGGATAAACAATTTGGTTTTGATTTTAAAAAATTAAGGAAAAGACACAAAATCCCTTTAAAATAATTGTCGAACCCTTCTACGATTTGGACCTACGGTCCATAGAACTTCATACGGATTATACTGGTCAACTGTTTAAAAGTTTAGAAACATTTCATTTGGGACAAATTTTGACGGGACCTGTCCATGGCTCGAAGGTCTTCCTACGGTCCGTAGACACCAACCGTAGAAACCAACTTTAACCTTCAAACTTTTACTAAGTTTGGGACTCACTGCGAGACTTGTCTACGACTCATACAAAGAATCACAAACAATCCTGGTGAATCATAAAAGGGTACTAGGACTTTTAGAAAATTATTTCCCCCCTTCCTATGGTTTCCATCTAGGGCCCGTAGACGCTTCTACCGTTTGTAGATAAGACCCATAGACATAGCATGTAACCCATAAACGTCTTTTCTCTCTTTTCCAAATTCTGAGGTGTTACAATATCTCCCCTTAGGAACATTCATCCTCGAATGGGACTCAAGGTAATACAAGGAGTGTAGGGGAAAAGACTTAACAACCCAACAAGAAAACAACTTCATCAAAACAAATAACTATGAAGGATTATCAACTCTAAGCAAAAACATATTTGAAACATCATTTCATAAGGAATACATGAAAATCACATTCAAATACACAAAATCATTAAGAAATCAATCAAGTTAACTCAAATTCTCAAATATCAAGTTTTCATGAGTATGCATGTATGAGGAAATACGATAACAACTAAGACACATGAAACCAAAAGGATTAACCATGAGGAGCTAAATACATCTAGCTAGATTAGGATCTAAGGGAAAGAGATGGGGATAACGGGACATCATATCGGCTTCGGCCTCCCAAGTAGCGCCCTCAACCCTTTGATTCCTCCATAGGACCTTTACGGATGAAACTTGTTAATTTCTCAACTCTTAACTTGCATTTCCAAAATCTCATTCGGACTTTCTTCATAAGAAAGGCTTCCCTTTATCCCAAGACTCTCCAATGGTACAATAGATGGCAGATCACCAACATATTTCTTCAATTAAGTTACATGCAACCAGATGCAAATTAAGTTCATAAGCAACCTTAGCACTAAACCTAAAAATCTTATATGGGCCCACATAATAGGGACTAAATTTCCATTTCTTTTCAAACCTCATTACACCCTTAATGGGTGAAATTTCAAGTAGATCCAATAATATAGATCAAACTCAAGGTCTATCCTTCTAACATCGGCATAAGACTTTTGTCAACTTTGAGTCATTTTCAACATTTCTCTAATAAGCCGAACTTTCTCCATAGCCTCAAGTACCAATTTGGGACCTATAAAAGAAGCCTCACCTATTTTAAACCAACATATAAGAGATTTCACCTTCTATCATAAAGAGCCTCAAATGGAGTCATACCAATGCTTGAATGTAACATCTCAGAATTTAGAAAAGGGAGAAAACAAAGTTTTGAGTTGTAGGTTGTATCTACAGTTACTATCTATGGACTGTAGAAGCTTCTACGGGCCGTAGATGCCAACCGCATAGAGTGTGAAAATAATTTTCTAAAAAATCAAGTCCCATTAATTTTTTTACGATTCACTGGGATGGTACGTCAATCCATGTATGAGTCGAGATAGCTCTTGTAGGTAAGTCCCAGACTTAGTGAAATTTTAAGGGTCAAAGTTTATTTCTACGGTTGGTTTCTACGGATAGTAAAAAGATCTAAAAACCATAGAAATGTTCCGTCAAAAGATAGGTGAAATCATGGTCCCAGTACTTGGTCTACGGTTGACCAGTATGGACAGTAGAAAGTCCTGCGGTTCGTAAGTATGAAATGTAAGTCGAGTCGGTAGTTGTTGTTAAAAGGCTTTTGGGTCTTTTCCTAATTATTTTAACCCAATTCTATGTAGTTTTTCATTCTAACCTAAGACCTATATAAAGTTTTTAAGCCCCCAATTTACCCATTTTCAACTCATTCTACTAAAGTTCCTAAACTTGACCAAATTCACTCTCAAAATTCTCTCAAGTCTATAGAAGATGAGGAAGAGCTAGGGTTCATCCAAGTCTCCAATACTCTATTCTTTTCGGGCGTCAAACACCAACATATATGTGTATTCACCAATGAAGTCCTTTCCTCCATGGGGTCCTAAGGATTTCAATTTCCCAATTCAATCAACTTGATTAAATTAGGGTTTCAATTCAATAAAATGTGGGTTTCATCAAATTATGAGTGATTATTGTTGAATAAATCTTCTAATGTATTATTTGATTTTAATATATGATATTTAGTTGAAATTGCATTTACCCTTGCCTAAATTATGATTTTCAACCATGATCCTATGATGAACCCATTAACTATGAATTACGAATTTTGCAGATACAAATGTTTTTATAAAATGGTTATAAATGATTTGGGAATGCTTTGAAAGGAATGTATCAATGTTATTGTGAAATAATTTCTCACTATGATGATCGTGATTGTGAAAGGTATTTCTCACAAATGAATTCACATTGGTGAAGGTTTGCTCATCCAATATGTTTAATTATATTTAAGGAGTTATTCTATGTTTTGATCTCAAAAGGGTGGATTGGTATTGATCATTTCCTTTCCTATGTTAAAATGATAATTGACTTTTACCTATTCCATCAAAATTTAGACTTAGCATTGAGAGGGCTTTGAGGTGGAGGCTCAAATAGGGTAGTCTCTAGTAGCAACCTCTAGTCCCAAACTATGTGCCTCCGTAGGATGTCTTAAATGACCTAGCTAATGAATCCACTTTAGCAAATGATGATATGTATGGATTCTACCTTGGCAAGTAGATTCTCCTTCTTTTGGTATAAGGAATATACTGGATTCCATGATATAGCTCTCATGGTCTTATTATTAGCTAAAACTAATATCCCACAAAATGATTATGTTTTATTCAAAGCTTTTCTTATGTCCTTTACGCCATGTTTTCATGATTTTCATGTCTTCTTTAAAGCTTTCGAATGTTTTAATATGATCATGCCTACTCATTTTAAGTCATTTATGTTATCATGCCTATGTTTATGCATATCGCCTCATACTTAGTACATTCCATGTACTAGTGCATACTTGTGCCTATATTATCTCATGAATGTAGGATTCGACGCTCCTACATCGCACACTCATGGCTAGACATCTGTTGGGTGCTTCAACTGATTGGTGAGTCCTCATGTTTCGAGGACCGAGACACTTTATAACTTAATGTCATTTCGTTTCAGACTTTTAATTTGATGTATGGGTTGCGTCCCAATCACTTTCCTTTTGATGTATTAGATGACTTTGAGACTTATGTTAGACTTTCGGTTTTTTCAAATTATATTGAAATGTTTCTTTTAAACTCTTTATTCTATTATCTTGTATGATGTATGCTAAGTGTCTTGTGTAGGGCCTCTCGGGGTTCTATACATCATGTTACGCCTAGGGTATACTTTGGGTTGTGACATTGAATGATAGCTTTTATTGTAAGCAAACTCAATCAAAGCCAAATGATCATCCCAATTACCATTGAATCAATCACACAAGCTCTCCACATATCTTCAAAAGTTTGAATAGTACGCTCCATTTTCCCATTAATTTGAGGATGAAAGTTCGTACTAAGCTTAACACGAGTACCAAGGCACTTTTTTAAAGACTTCCAAAATTGAGAAGTAAATTGGTTACATCAATCGTAGATAACAGATAGGGGTACTCCATGCAACCTAACAATCTCCCTTAGATACATCTTAGCATAGTCCACCACCGAATAAGCAACCTTGATTGGAATGAAATGAGCTGACTTCGTCATACAATCTACACTAACCCAAATCGATTCATGTTGTCCCCGAGTACGGGGTAAACCAGTTTAATGTTGGTCATAAAAATAATCTAAGGACCAGCTAGTCCACCTCGACCTCAATGTCATTTAGCGATGGAGGCCATAGAGACGAGGTGGCGACCATATTTTCCATTCGCTATTGACATTTAGGTACCAAAATCTTACTTTTTGGGACTAATTTTTCCTCCGCTATAAAGCATTTTGGGAGCAGTTTTCCCTTCGCTATAGACCAAAATTGGCAAGATCAGCTTGCAACAGAGGCACCATGGACCCAGGTACTACCTAGAGAGGCCCAGCCCGTGAATATAGCCGGAGCTATGCCGCTAGAGGAGAAGAAGATGCTCGGGGTATTCTTGAGGCTTTAACCTCTGAGGTTTTCTAGGGCTGCGAGTAAGGATACCCACGAGTTTCTAACTACTATCCATGAGAGGTTTCATACCTTGGGTCTCATAGAGTCTAGATGAGCTGACTTCACTACGTATCGGCATCATGGCTAGCGAGATAGTGGTGTTACATTTATTAGATTAGGACAGCTGGGTCTGCTTCTATCACTTGGATTGAGTTTTTTTTTAGGCCTTCTTGGCTAGATTGATCCCTCGTAGTATTAGAGATCGCCTCCAAAATCAATTCTTCATATTTTAGCAAGGCTCCATGACAATGTCTGATTATGAGATGAGGTTTCATGAGCTCTCCCGCCGTGCTACCATGATTCTACGTACTAAGAAGGAGAGGGTTCGGTGCTTTATTTATTGGTTGAGAGTACATTTGTGGATTGAGGCTCAGTCTATGGTATCAACCGGTTTCTCATTTCAAGATGTTGTTGATTAGGCCCGAACTATTAAGCAACTCCACTATGAGGCCCATAGGGGCAGTTTCAAGAGAGCTAGATATGAGGGTAGCTATAATGGGTGCCGCTCTAGGCCTAGAGATGCATATGATAGGGCTCAACAACAGTTTCAGCAGGGTCATCCCAACCGACATGTTCATGCCTCATTGTAGAGTTTAGAGGGTGGTTGATATAGCTAGAGTGAGGTTGGCTCTAGTCATAGTCATGGCTCCCAAGCTAGTACTTTTAGCCGTGGTGGTCGTTCTTCTGGGATCATATTTGGGTTGTTCTGACTGCAGTGGGTTAGGTCACTGGGCCAGAGATTGCCCTTTGTGTAGATGGATTGCTCCAGCTCCACAGATGGGTCTACCATATCTACCAGCTCCACCAGCAGCTTCTCGAGCTAAAGGTCGAGGTCAGGGTCAGGACTGCCATGGTGCATATCAGGGTATTCAGGTTGGTCCCAAAAGAAGCAATTCAGGTGGTAGGATTGATGTCTAGGACATGTATAGAGCCATTTCAATGTAGCCCCAGCGAGGGTGTAGGCAGAGGCATCAGTGATGTGATCACAAGTTCAATTCTTTTATGCCATTAGCCCGCCTCAGATTTATTTGATCTAGTACCTATTCTTATGTATCTGTGTATGATGATTTTTTATGGGTATAGTTTTGAGACTATGGCATGACCGTTGCATGTGTCCACCCCCGTGTCTAAGTCTTTAGTAGTGGATCAGGTGTTTCGATCATGCTTAGCTAATATCTGGGGGTGTTACACCTGAGTTGACCTTATGTTGTTAGATATGCTTTATTTTGATATGATTTTGGGCATGGACTGGTTATTTCCCTACCTTACGATTTTAGATTATTTCTCTGAGAATGTTACCTTATCCATGCCTGGTTTTCCCCCGGTGGTATTGCAGGGTGATGAGTCCTAGATTTGGACTCATTTAAGGTTTTATTTGGATAGATTTAGTGTCCTCAAATGCTTAATTTGTGTCAATAACTGATGTAAAATCCTTAATTTTTAGGTATTTGGATTAAGGAACAAAGCATGGACAATAATTTGCAAATATGAATTAAGTGAGCTGAGAGAACGAAGGAATGAAGGCCTGGTGATCACCAATGTCACACGACTCACCAAATTTCCATTCTACCGCCCAAAGTTACAGAACGTTGGGGCTGAATTAGGGGTAGCTTCAGCGAGCAGCAGTTCCATTCGGCGTGTTGCCGATCGCTTCAGCGATGAATGACCAAGTCGCCAAAAGTACTGATCGATATCTAAATAAATGCTGATGAGCGAGATAAAAGGAAAAAGAGTGCATCGCGGAATCACTCGGCGATCTCGATCTTGGTCACCTAAAATTACAGTGGCTGGACTGAGAGGAGGTGAGAAATGAAGGCGAGATGAAGGGAAATCAGCAAGTCACCGAATGGTCGGCGAAGCCCGACTTTTCTTGCCGATTGGTCCCAAATAGCCACACATCAGACTTGCATAAATTGATTATTTTGCAAGAGAGAGAAGGCATTCAGAAAATGGGAGGAACAAAAGATTGAGTGAAAGAACACTACAGGAGGTGATTTCCTAGTGCTATTAGGGGAGACTTGCTTTGAGGTTTTGTAAGGGAGGAAATTTCTAGTTAACTTTAACTTTCAATTTTCATTTTTACCCAGATATGGAAAACTTGGTAGATGTTGATTTTCCTCTTTTTGCTATGATTTGCTAAAACCCTCTCCTTGGGGTTTTGATCATGTGACAAATTGTTGGTTTTTACTAAGTGGGTGTCATTGATTTGCAAATAATGGTGTTAATTTGAAGTTGGTCTGCATTGTTGCTGCGTTTTGAGGTCGTCTTGCATGATCAGTGTAACAAGTTCAGCGTTTTGTGCTTGCTCGAGAGAGAAGTGCAAAGCCAAAGTAGCAAATTTAGCATCCTTAGTAGTGGGTCACCATGATTTCAGCTTGAGAAAGTGAAACATGGGATATATCCTTTGTATCTAGCTCGAGAGAGAGTGGATTTGATGAGGACGAGGGTTGGGCATCTTCCGAATAGTGTTGAAGTTCAAAAGAATTCGACAAAGATTAGGTAATTGTTCGAGAGAAAAATGCTTTACATATAGTCCGACCTACCCACGACAATTTATACCATTGTGAGCATCGATGTTCATCCACTAAGTTAAATTCAATAATTGGTTGGTCAATTCCCCAAGTGTTACATAAATATTTGATCATTTCGTGTTAAGTGTTAAATTGGATTGATAATTACAACCTCAAATTTGAAGCTTAAACCAAAAAGGTGCAGTAAATATTCAACTGAAGAGATTGTTTTCAAACTTTCATAATTGAATTCTAAGGAAAAGCTACTCTCTATGGGATCGACCCCAACTCAATTGGTTGGGTTATATACTGACTAACGATCGTTGACGCTTAGAACTGGATTAAGTGTCCTTGAAACATTAATCAAAATGGCGCCGCTACTGGGGAGTAGCGTGACTTAGAATTCTTTGATCGAAGATTTGATTTGTGTATTTGTTGGTTGTAGTTGAATTGGCTTAGGTTACATTGTGTAGTGTTGGTTGGACTACATAGAAGTAACAATGAGTGAGGAAGAGGTGAATGGTAGCCAAGACGTTAAATAAGGCGCTTTTGGGAGGCAACCCAACTGTTAGTGTTTTAAATAATGTGTGTTGATTTTGCAGGTGCAGGATATTGTGCGAGAAGAGGATGCTATCGGCAAATCGCCGAACGTATGACTTAGTCTGCCCTATGGACTTCGAAAATGGGGCAGAGATTCTGGAACATTCAGAGGGAGATCTTCATCACTTAGCGAGGTGCTACATGTTTGACCCTTTAGGTACTTCTTCACTCTTACTTCATGGACGAAAGTCATTTTTGGTAGTTGATGTTGTAATGAACTTCAGGTCATTTCTGTGTTTATGCCTACTATTTGTCGTTTAGAGCTTTCCTATAGTGACACCAAGTCATTTATGACTTGTTGGGACTGAGAGTTCGGCCACTTGGTCGTTCGTTTGGTTTTTATGTGAGTTTTAGTGTTTGGGAGCTTTTGAACCTTGATAGGTCATTTTTTATCAGAAGTTCAGAAATATGACCTAAGAATCCAATTGTCACAATTCGCTCAGCTCCGGAAGGGTAATTTTTTGCTAAAAGCATGGTCAACACGATTCCCCAGGCTTTCAATGCGAGCTTGTGCGATTAGGCATTTTAACTTCCAAGTTTAAGCCTAAGTTTGATTTTAGTCAACAATCTGAGTAAATGAGATTGGATGAGAATTTCATCAGTGCGATTAGCTTCATAATGTCGAGTTTAGGTATAGAACGACCCTTTATTTAGGTCCTGAGGCTTCAGAGCTAATTCCAAAGTCCCTCGTTAATTTTGGCTTAAAATAGAAATTGGGTGTGGAACCACTCTTTATCAAAAACTCCTCGAATAGAAATTTTGATGGTTCTATTGAATCCGAAATGTTGTTTACATTGGGGTAGCATAGTTCTTTTGCAAAGGTTCCAAACGAATCTAGGGCACCCCGTCGAAGTTTTGGAGGTCAAACCCTTTGCTATGAGCCACGGCGTCGCAATCGCGCGCCTAGGCCTCGTGGTCATAAATGGCTGGTACCTAGGCTTTGTGTTCATGTGTGGGCTACCGCATTTGCGAATGGATGGCCTCGTGTTCGCGAGCGGACGGCCGCGATCATGACCGGCCACCGACCAAGCCTCTTTATTTAGACCATGGCCGCGATAAGCCTTGGATATTGATATTAAAATTGCAATTTCTCCCTCGTTTTAGCTACGATTTTGGCGCTTTGAATTTTTGCATGCTCGTTATTGTTGGGGCTACGTGGTAGAATGGTTGGATTACGTTGGTGGAACTTAGTTCAAGGTAAAATGACACGAAAGTTGTTGTCCTCTCTCTTCTTTGTTTGAATTTTGGTTATGTTGTTGTGTTAGTGGATTTTCGAGTCTCAAATTGTGTTCTATTATAGAACATAAGTTTAAGGCATAGATTAGGACCTTTTGACGGAGTCAATTCTAGAATTTCCAGTATGGATCCAACGGAGTCAAGTTGTTTGTCTCTTGATTATATCAATCAAGAAGATTTGTTGACCACTGGACAAACAACCTCGTCAATTTCTATTGGTGAAGTACACTGACTACTTCACCAACATCCTGACAAAACGGCTTTCCAGTTGTACACCATATTGTACCTAGACAAGAACACTCTGCTGGGGACCGGTCCCTGCATTTGTGAGGATCATCAAAACAACTAAGATACATCATTTTCCCCCTTTTTGATGATGACAAACAAACCTCCTCACACGAGTTTCATTCATTCCCCCTGTCACCATTCTCTATTCCAACCCAACAAGGCCAACAGTTATCCACAATATCCCCCTTTTTGACATCATTGAAAAGGAGAGAAGGTAAACATACACAAGTATCATGCAAAATTTTAAGGCATTCAAACACATAGGCAGCACAGTACATGAGCATACAGGAAAAATAGAGAAGATAAAATCACAGCACTAGCCGCTGAGTTCAGCCAAAATAGGCCATTGCCACTACAAAATTTGACAGGATACAAGACACGAAAAGACATAAAGACAATAAAACAGACACTTTAGGACGGAGGAGAGCGAGGAAAGAAGGATTGCAACACGAGATTCAGATGTGAGTTTGCATCAGTATGCGCCTGAAGTAGTTGCTTAGTAAGGGACTTGACGTCTTCAATCAGTGAGGAATTTGACTCAAGTAGTTATGCATTATCAGCCCTCAACTTATCAACTTCCTCCTTAGTCTCATAGCTAGTACCATGTCCTTGAGATTGGGCTTATTGAAGTAGGGCCTTGAGTCTAGCAATTTCCACATCCTTAGCACTCAAAGCAGCCGTGAAATCTTCCAATTCACGCTTGAGAGTGTCCTGTTTCTCAAGAATCTTAGAGACATGGGACTTAGTCTTCACCTTACCCTCTACACACTCACATTCCAGGAGTGCGGCTACAAAAAATGTTTGTTTTACCTTCCCTAAAACTCCTCTACCAAGAGGCACCCCAAAGTGTTCGAACACATAATTCAGGAGGTACCCATAAGGTATTCCATGCTTGGCATTCTTCGAGGTAATGATCTTATGCATATGCTCAAGAATGATTCCAGGGAGACTGATAGCTTCAAGCTCGTCCAGCTGCTCCATGAGAAAGAGGTCTGTTGCGGATGCCACTGTTCTCTTTTCACTTCTGGGCAAAAGCACCGTGTTGATAAATTCAAAAAAGAGTTGATACTCTCCCTTGAGAAACTTGTTAAGAAGACCAGTGCATTTCATATCCCCATACTTAGTGGCATGTTGAACATACTCAGAGGAAGGTTTGCATCATTCGACGGACCTGATCCCTTCAGAGTGAACCCCCAAGATAATCCCCAAACTTTCTTCACTCAATGTGATTTCCACTTCCCGAACAGCTGTGCGAATTCCACCATCATCAAGAAGATACATATTATAGTAGAATTTGCGAACCTCAGGCTCATGCAAGTATGGCACTGGACACTCAAACAAATGTTCCAAACTTTGTAAGGTCACAAAGTCAAAAAGAGTGTACATACTCGGTTCTGTAAGAATCTCAGAGTCAAATACCCTTCCATTTAGTACCTTCTGCTTCTCGAGTTCTTAAATTCTTTCTTCCCTTGTTAAGACCTTGTTTTCATCCTTTCCTTTTGCAGGCAAACCAGGTCCTTTCACAGGTTTGGGTTTAGAAGCAGCCTTCGTGTTGACCCTTGCCCTTTTGTCTAGTGATTTCTTGCTTGATATAGTGGTCTTTTGAGCCTTGACACGTTTCTCTTCCATTTTGTTTTGCCTTTTTTCCATAGCCCTAACAATATCTTCAGATTCAGTATCACTTGACCCTGCTTCTTGGGTCACTACTAAAGGGTTTTGAACATCCAAGTTATCATTTTTCCTTTCCCTTCGATTCAAATTGTTTGGGCCTTATTGGCGACCATGGCATCCCCAAGTAGTTTTTGCGTAGTTCCCTTGTCATATACTTCATATCCTCCCCTTTTGGGGTGAATTCCACTGCTTTCCCTTTCCCTTTCCTCTTTCTTTTTCCTTCAGACTCACTCAGTTCCTCAACACTTTTAGAATCAGTAGCAGTGCCAGTACCTACAGGGTTAGCAGTAGAAACATTAGGAGCATGTGCTCCTCTAACTCCTTTCCTCGACCAAGATAGAGGAATGTTGTCATCATATTCATCATTTGTGACTTTATTGACCTCAGGAGTCTGATCGAACACAGGATGAACCTTGATAGGGACCTGTTCCGGTGACTTACATTCAGCCTCAGAGAAAAGTGACTGAATATCCTATTTTAACGATGTTAAACTTTGCACTACTAACTCATCTGCACTAGCTAAAATGTTTGACTCTGTCCCTTTTTCTTCGAGCAAGTCCCATCAAAAAAGCCTTTCAGACATTGTGGAGGATACAGGGCCTGGCTGAGAAATAACCTTAAGTTCTTCAGTAGGCACCCCGTTGGAAGGCTTAATCATTGACTGAGCCACGGAATTTTGAGAATTTTTTCCTAATAAAACCAACGTAAGAGAACATGGTAGAGATTCCACAGGTTTGGTTGTGGATGGTTCCACCACTTCAGTGTGAGGAGTGAGAAATTAACTTGTTACTCCCAGTCCACACATAGGAGTGGAAGGAGAAATCTCCATCGGAAGAATTGAGAAATTGAAGGAACTAGAGTTCTCAATTTCTGGGGAGATGGGAGTTTTTGAAGGAGAGGAAGGACTAGACATTTTCGAGAAGAAAGGAGAAGAGCAGACTAAGACAAAAAAGAAAAAAAAGGATTTGATTTTAAATACAAAACGGTTTGAGGGTAGAGGCTTAAATAAAAGTGGTATGGGGTCCCTGAACGGAGGCGACTCTTGATTTCAAAACTGAAAGGACGTATGTAACTAACACAAGAAATGGGGTGATGACAAGTGGCAGTGACCATTGATTTAGTGTAATGAAGTGGTATTAACTTTGCAAGAGGACTAGGTCCCATGCTATAGAAAGACATGATTGTTATGACTAGATCTTCTCTTTAGCCAGAATTCCATGAGTGTATACCTGCAGTAAGGTACAAGAAATGAATTTATAATCAATAAGAAATAAAAACAAGTGTAGATGCATGCCCTCCTTAGCATAGTCAAAATGGAGGTTGCATTCAAATTTGTTGTGAAGTTAGTTTAGCTTGTGCATTCCCAGGCTCAGTTTGTTCTTGACAAAATATTCCTTACTTAGTGCCTTGGTGAAGATATCATCCATTTGGTCCTCTATTTTACAGAATCTTATCACCACATTTCCTTTGTCAACATTATCTCTAAGGAAATGATGTCTCACATCAATGTGCTTGGTCCTCTTATGATGAACACGATTATTAGCCATGTTCATTGCACTTGTGTTATCACACATGAGGGGAATTGTGTCAGTGAGGACACCAAAGTCTTTAAGTTGTTGCTTGATCCACAAGAGTTGAGCACAACAAAAGGCAGCAGCTAGATACTCAATTTCAGTAGTAGACAAGGCTATTGAGTTTTACTTTTTCATTCCCCATGAAATCAGTGATGACTCCAGAAAATGTGCCATTCGTGAGGTACTCTTCCTGTTAATAAAAAAACTTGCATAGTCAGCATCAGCATATCCAACTAAGTCAAGAGAGTCTCCAGAAGGATAGAAAAGGACCAGGTCCTGAGATCCCTTCAAGTATCTCAAGATTCTCTTTGTTGTATTCAGGTGTGAATCCTTTGGAGCTACTTGAAAACTAGCACACATCCCCATACTAAATACTATGTATGGCCTACTCGCAGTAATATAGAGGAGAGATCCAATGATTCCTCTATACATTGTTTGATTCACATTAGTACCTGCATCATCCTTGTCGAGTTTGGTATTTATGCTCATGGGAGTGTCAATTATCTTGGCCTCCTGCATACTAAAAATTTTGAGAAGTTCTTTTATGTATTTCTCCTAGCAAATTGGAGTGCCTTGAGGAGACTGTTTGATCTTCAAACCCAAACAGAAAGTTAGTTCTCCCATCATATTCATTTCAAATTCACTACCCATCAGTGCTGCAAACTTTATGCATAGGGGATCTGAAGTAGCTCTTAAAATTATGTCATATTCATAAACTTGCACTACAAAGAGCTCATTTCCTCTAGACTTCAAGAACAGTGTGTTGTCAATTTTTCCTCTTTTGAAACCATTTTCTAGAAGGAATTTTGACAGTCGTTCCTACTAGGATCTAGGTGCTTGCTTCAAACCATACAATGTTTTTTCTAACTTCAACACATGGTTAGGCAAGTCAACATCTTCAAATCCTGGAGGTTGTTTAACATAGACCTCCTCCTTTAAATATCCATTCAGGAAAGCACTCTTAATGTACATCTGAAATAGCTTGAACCCTATGTATGTGGCAAACGCTATAAGGAATTTGATTGCTTCCATCCTTGCTACAGGTGCAAACGTCTCATCATAATCAATTCCTTCTTCTTGATTGTATCCCTATACCACTAGTCTTGACTTGTTTCTTGTGATAGTTCCATGTTCATCCATCTTGTTCCTGAACACCCATTTGGTCCCAATAATAGTTCTATTGAGGGATTTGGGGACCAGGTGCCACACTTTACTTCTTTCAAACTGATGAAGCTCCTCTTGCATTGAATTTACCCAGTTAGCATAATTTAATTCTTCTTTAATGTTGTAGGGTTCAATGGTGGAAATGAAAACCGAAAAAGTAACTAAATTTCTTGTCTTAGATCTAGTTTGTATTCCAAATTCAAGGGGAGAAACAAGATTGTCCAAAGAATGGGAGGACTAATGTTTTCATCCTGTTTTCCTTGTGATCTCCTTATCATGTTCAGAAACTTTTCACCAATTTTAGATGAGTTTCTCCTTCACGAGCAGCATTTGAAGCATTAGAAAGACTAGGTTCTTCCAAGGGTTCTGCAACATTTTCTTCATTCAGATCCTTTTCAACCACAGGGTCTTGTACTAGACTATCTCTTTGAATTTTCATTAGCTCCTCAAGTTCGAGATCCTCCCTATTTTCAAGGTTGTTCATCTCACCAGATTCATCAAATATAATATGCACACTTTCCTCTACACATAGAGTCCTTTTATTGTAGGCTTTGTACACTTTGCTTGTTGAAGAATACCCCACGAATATCCCGTCATCACTCTTTGGATCAAACTTGCCAAGATCATCCTTCCCATTGTTCAACACAAATAACTTGCAACCAAAGGCCTTTAGATGACTGGGTGATGGTTTTCTCCCATTTAGCAACTCATAGGGAGTTTTCTTGAGCACTGATTTAATGAGACATCTGTTTGTAACATAGCAAGTTGTATTTACTGCTTCTGCCTAGAAATTCATTGCAAGACCTAAATCAATGAGCATGATTCTAGCAATGTCCACCAAGATTTTATTTTTCCTCTCAACAACATCATTTTGCTGAGGAGTTCTAGGAGAATAAAAGTTATGATAAATCCATGGTCAACGCAATAGCCTTCTATTTGGGCATTTTCGAACTCTGTACCATGGACTGATCTAATTCCTGCAATCTTGCAATTTAATTTCAACTGAATTTCTTTTGCAAAGATCATTAGTAATTCAGTTGTTTCATCATTTGTTCATAGGAACATGTTCCAGGTGAATCTGGAGAAATCATCAACAATCACCAAGATGTATTTCTTTCCACCTCTGCTTTGAATTCTCACTGGTCCACAAAGATCCATGTGGAAAAGCTCTGATGGCCTGGTTGTGCTGACCCCTTTCTTTTGCTTAAAGAAGAATCTTGTGTTTGCTTCCCCCTCACGCAAGCATCACATATTTTGTTCTCAGAAAATTTCAGCTTGGGTAGTCCACGAACCATGTCCCCTGCAACTAATTTGTTCGATAGAGATGAACTTACATGTCCCAATCTTCTGTGCCAAATATTTACATTGTTAGATTAAGCACTCAGACATATGAGATTATCCCCTTCTATAGAGTCGAGATTGGCGATATACATATTCTTGACCCTTCTGGAAGTAAGAATGACCCTTCTGGAAGTAAGATTTGTAATAATGCATTGATTTGACACAAATCTCACTTCATATCCTTTGTCACAAATTTGAGACACACTAAGCATGTTGTATTTCAGCCCATTCACATAGTGCACATTATCTATGGAATGTTCCACAGATCTCCTAATCTTCTCAGTACCAAGGATGAACACTTTTTTGTCGTCTCCACATGACACACCACCACCTTGGTATGCTTCCGAAGAGAGGAAGTTTTCAGTTTCTCCATTCATATGCTTTGACCAACCATTGTCCATGAACCAGCATTGACTACTTCCTCTCTTCTGCAAAAGAATCACTTGTAAGATTTAGGAACCCAATTGAGATGGAGTTCCCATAAACTATCAAGAGGCTTAATGAGAAACCTTCCCGTCCATGGTGGCAAAGTATTTTTACTGAATCGGTATCTAGGACCAGGTGCCTTCCTTTTGTCAGATTTACAAAACATTTCTTGATTTTCTTTAGTCCTTTTTAAGGACTCACAATTTCTTTTCAAGTGGCCATTTCTCCCACAGTGGGTACATAGCATGTTATCAGACACAGACACGTACTTGATATGAGGGTTATAGGGAGGTTCTATCTTTTAGCACCCTAGACCCTTACCACTGTTGAATTTTTTATTTGCCAATTTAGAAAGAATCATTGATGAGTCAGTCCATTTCCAGGATTGATTTATCTCTTCCTTGACTTTACTAAAACCCATTACTAGCTGTGAATTTCTTTCAAGGGCCGCAACTAGTTTGGACTCAAAAAATTTAAGACTTTCCTCTAACTCAAGGTCAAAGCTACTGAGTTTTCTTTTTCCACTCTCAGAGGTACCAAGTTCCTCTTCAAGTTGATGACTCTCAGTCTCCAGAATACTCAACCTAACGTTTAATTCAGACATCTGATAAATAAGGGCAGACTTTTCGTCTTCGTAGAGATTCAGGTTTTCACTTAAAATCAAATTTTCATTTGTTAATTCATCAACAGAGTCAATTAACACAACAACAAGTTTTCTCAATCTTTTAATTAACAATGTGTTTATGTCACCATTGAGATAAAAAAGTGTTACCTCATCCTTGTCGTCTTCGTCATCAGATTTGTCCATCAATGAGAATATGGAGTTGAAAACATTCTCATCATCCTTGACTGCCATCATAGAGACATCTTCATGGTGTTCTTTCTCTTCAGAGACACTAAAGGTGTTTCCCCATACTGCGAAGGCCTTCTTCACTACTTGATCTGTATTAGCCTTTCTTTTAGCATGGTCAGGTACCTGGTCCTTCACCGTGGTTTTAAATCTTGCACTTCATGTTTGTGACTCTGACAGTCTCTCATAAAGTGACCTGGCTTTACACACTTATGACAAAGGTCGTTGGCAGTTTTCGTTCTACTGGTGGTTCCCTTCTTCTGAAACCCTTCATGTTTTTTGACTATTTCTTGAAACTTTCTAGTCAAATAAGTCGGTTCATCTTCATCTTCAGAGATATCCTTTTGAGATACCTTCAGGGCTACAGATTTCTCCTTTCTTCCTTCCCACTTCGAAAAATCCTGTTGTTTGTTTAGCTCATACGTTTGCAGATTTCCGATCAGTTCATTCATTGTGAGGACTATAGATCTCTGGCTTCAGTGATAGAATTCACTTTGCTTTCCCATGATTTGGGAAGAACTCTGAGAATTTTTCGAACCTGCTTGCTTGGATGAATAGGCTCACCAAGACACCTTAGTTCATTGGTTATGGAGGTAAATCTGGTGTGCATCTCATGGATGGTTTCACCCTCCTTCATGCTAAAATTCTCATATTGAGTTGTCAGCATGTCCACTTAGGACTCCTTGACCTGAGTTGTTCCTTCATGGGTTGTTTTCAAGCAGTCCCAAATTTCCTTTGCAGTCTCACAAGCAGAAATCCTCTTGTATTCATTTGCGCCAATCCCACAAACCAACAATTCTTAGCTTTGTAGTTCTTTTCGATTGTCTTCCTATCAGCTTCGTCATATTCTCTTCTAGACTTGGTATTATTCTAGTGAGATCTCCTTCCTTCACATCCTTGGTAGGAATGTAAAGACCATCGAGTATTACATCCCATAGCTCGCTGTCCTATGCCATAATGTAATCGTGCATCCTTATATTCCACCATCCATAGTATTCGCCGTTAAATTGAAGAGGACGAGTGGTAGATTAACCTTCTTCCAGACTTGGTGGAGCTTTCATTCCTTCAGGATCCCTTTTCTCTTGGTGTTAACCAGATAGAGAAACTGATGCTCTAATACAAATTGTTGGAATGCATGCGTCCACCAGTGATCATAGGACCAGGTCCTTTAAGACAGTTAAAGTGCAAAAAGTAAATAACTGGAAGTAGAGTAGGGACACAAGATTTTACATGGAAACCTCCTTGCTCAAGGAAGTAAAACCACGACCTGTCACATAAAATTTTCAATTGTTTCCACTAATCTTCAAGAAAAAGTGAATACAGATTTCAACTACACCAATGAGACTAAACTCTTAATCTCACACTAAGTAATACACATATTACTTACTGAGCCAAAGCAATGCATCCATTGCCCACTATATTAACTATAACAATGTTCTTACAATGACTTACACAAAGGTTTGAAACGTTTCTTATAAGAGTGAAACGAATCCTACAAGTTTAGTACATTACAAGCATTCAAAAGACAACAGCACAAACATATAGCACTTCTTCAGTTGATCAGGTCCCTTGCTGTATTTTGTGTTTTGAGGCTTGATTACTTCTCTCTCTTTTTGTGAATGAATGATCAAGTTGTTTCTCTCTTGATTATATCAATCAAGAAGATTTGTTGACCACTGGACAAACAACCTCGTCCATTTCTATTGGTGAAGTACACTGACTGCTTCACCAACATCCTGACAAAACAGCTTTCCAGCTGTACACCATATTGTACCTGGACGAGAACACTTTGCTGGGACCGGGTCCCTGCATTTGTGAGGATCATCAAAACAACTGATATACATCAAGGAGCAAAAGAACTAGAAGCAATAAATTCAGTGCACCTATCCATCTCACCTTTTATCATCTATAAATTTTGTGGTCTTGCCTCAGATTTGGACAATTTAAAACCTACAAAACAACATTCTAACATAAAAATACAATAAAACAAGCATAAGAACAAAACTTCAAGTGAAAAGGCATAAGATGTGCTATAATTACAAGGCACGTCAAGGAACTCGTTACTACAATTTAGTTCTTTAGTGATAGAAATAATGGATAACATGTTAACAGAAAACTCAAGTACATGGAGAATAGTTTTGAAAGCCTTTAGAGAAGCATGTCATGAGTTTATTTGTTCCAGAAACAATAATTCAGGAATTAAGTTGATCATTAAAAACAATACCTTAGTACTGCACATAATTGGAACGTACAACATTAGACAAATCAAGTTTGTTCAAGAGACGACGAAGATGTAGATTTCTATCTGTAGACAAAGTTATTCCAGAAGTAGTTTCTCTAGATGTCTCCACATATTCTACAATGTTAGCTGATTGATTGACCTCTAGTTAGTCTACCATGTAATTTTTAGTTTTTGTTCTAATACGACTCTAGGAACCAGGTTCCTAGAAATAACTGTTGGTGCGTAGTTTTCTTTCATGCAGACTTCTCAGTTGGTGCATAATATAGAATGATCATCATCGATGAACATATGAATATGCATCCTCAAGAAAAGGAAAATAAATTTTATTGAGAACTTAAACCTTGATATGATCATATTCTTGGTTCAAACCCGGCCAGAAAATCATAAACTCTTATCCTTTTCAACCAGTTGTTGAAAGAGAATTGCATCATCGTTATACGTTGATTGAAGATCATGGTAATAGTCAATATCTTCCATTAATCCACTTAGACTGAATTTCAATCACTGATAGTCAACTCACCCTTCATGATGTCATGGATTTTGTTTCGAATCTCAAAGATCTAGGCATCATTTCACTTGAGAGTTGTTCAAGTGTCTGACCATCTCATCTAAAAGCTGAACTTGATAGAGAGAGTCGAGCACACTTTAATTTTATTAGTTAACTGTATTCTCAACAAGAGTAAGCCCGCTTAGTTGAATCCCAAAATAAGTTCCTAACATTCTAGAAAAACTATATAAGAAAAATATGTGCCACATGTTAACCTTCATAGATCAAAAAGAAAGAAAAGAACAAATATCAAGCCCTTGCATCAAATACAATCTGGTTGCTTTAAGATTATGCCATTTTCTTTACTCCCTCTGTTCCAATTTACGTGACACATTTCATTTTTCGAGAGTCAAACAACTTAAGTTTGACCCAGAATTTGCTCATGAAATCTTCAAATTTAAAAAAATGAAATTTATATATTTGTAAACTACTTAAAAAGTATTATAAGTCACAATAATTGATAATTCAAAATATTTAAAAGATATATGAAAAATTTATGATCAAAGATAGACTTGTTCGAATCTCGAAAACTGAAATGTGTCACATCAATTGAGACAGAGGGAGTAATAGTTTCAACCTTTATTTTTGGTACATTTAACAGTATCAACTTTTGAAAACTATAACTTGAAAAATAAAATTTCTACTGGTTTAACTAAGCAATATATTAGTTCATTCCATTTCTTGCTCTATCTGTTTGTCCATCATCTTTAGAATTGTCTGACAAAGTTGTTTCATCAACTAATTCCACATCTGTTCCCTTGCATCCTTCAGTAATCTCCTCCAAGGACTTGTATGTATATAATGATGCACATATAAGATAGTATACAAAATTTACTACTTGTACTCCAGCCATAAGCCAGTAAAAATTTTCAAGTCTTCCTCTGTTGAGATTCCTATCTGGTAGCCAATTCCTTTCTTTTCCGGTATATCGATGAACTAGAGTTACTATAAATGTGCCTATGTAATTTCCAAACGACGAAGCTAACGAGTTAAGGGCAGCTCCAGTGCTTCTCATGCTTTCAGGGAATTGTTCAATGAGAAATTCAAGGTGTCCAACACTCATGAAAACTTCAGCTACACCGTGAAGACAATACTGCGGAACCAACCAGAAGACACTTATAGGAATGACATGAGTCGTTGGCTGATCAAGTAAGTTATGATCTGCAGCTGCTTTTTTACGCTTAATCTCAGCTAGTGCTGAAGTTGCAGTAGCAAGAATATTTATGGCGAATCCTATTCCCATTCTCTGTAAGCATGTAACGCCTGATTTGTGTCCTGTGAATCGACGAGCAAAAGGAACAAAGAAGCGCTCATAAAGCGCAAGGCCAATGAGCACCGTCAGGACACTAAAAATAGACATGCTGGCTGGAGGTATTTGGAAACTGTGGGACAAATGACGATCCATACTTCGCGCCTGTTGGATTGTAAAGCTGCTTACATGTGAATGTGAAGCAAAATGTAATATCCCTGCAGCCCAAATCGGCAGCATCCTTAGGATGCATTTCAGCTCTTCCGTTCTATGAACGGTAGCTAGCCTCCATAAATTTGGCTGGCACGACTCTTTCATGTCATCGCCGGTTACTACAGCAGCTCGATCAATCCACCTTAGCCAATTGGTTAAATTAGTAAAGCAATAACAGGGTCGATTTCTCAGATGGTCATTCAACTATTAGTTATTATATCAGAAAGTCATCTTTTTTCTTGATTCCAACTTTTTCTTTAGCAAAGAAAGTGACTTTCTGAAATAATAATTATTAGTCGAATAACCATCTGAGAAATCAACTTAACAATATAAGATCTATATAAGTTCTAAACCAAATTAACTAAAAGAGCATAATTTACTGTACTGATTCATTTTTTTTGCAAGTTAATTTTATATGTCCATTTCTTTTAGCTATTCTATCTATGCTACATATTCGTGTTCATCAAACGTTACTTTAAATCACCTTACTTGAACTGATTAGTATGCAAAAGCCTTCCATCATGTGAGATAGCAGAATCAAGCTCTCTGTTCTCATATAAGAGACGATCATCATCTGGAACAACGACTTTTCTCTTCCTCACTGAGGCAACAATAACCTGTGTCAATCTGATTAATGGACTTCCTCCTGGTTCTACTTTTCTGTAAAATGGAGATCCAACAACAAACGCGACAACAGACAATGCCATAGCAATTGTTAGAAGTCCAAGACCCCATCCCCAATTTACGTTATCTTGTATATAAACGACTACAGTTAATGCAGTTAGCGTAGCCATTGTGACACAGAAATAGAACAAATTATAAAAGTTCCACTTTCTCGATTCTACTTTAGATTTCCTCATGTCTAGTTGATCAGCAGCAAATGTAACTACACAAGGTCTAAGGCCTCCTGTACCAATAGATGTCAAAAGTAGGCAAATGTAGAGTGCCCAAAGCTGCGAATTCGAAGCTTCTTTGCAATTTTCCTGAGTTGGACATGGTGGAGGACGGAGTTGTGGCATGATTGCTGAGATAGTTATGCTCACCAGTCCCTGTATATACACATCTCAGAGCAAGATCTTCATTGATACTTAAAAATCAAGGGACTCTGTATGGACAAATTCTATAGATAAACAGCAAAATCGTTTGTTAATCTTATTTAGCTACGGATTATCCTAATTCATAGTTCGTTGTTGCTCACGCTATTAACATATTCCTTAAATCCCAGTTCGGAATGGGAAATGACAAAGCACTAGAAGCAGGGGCGGCTCAAGCATATTATTGTCTAAAGCCAAAAAAAAAAAAAATCAAAAAGAAAGCTTTAAATTTAAAACTTGTTAAAGAACTTTTATATTACTCCCTCCGTTTAAAAAAGAATGGTCTAGTTTGAATTGGCATGAAGTTTAAGAAAATAAAAAAGATTTTTTAATCTTGTGGCCCTAAATTAAAGTTATGTCAAATGTATAAAATTGTTCTTTAATATCGTGGCCTTAAACATGCTACGTGTGGAAAGCTGAAATTAAAATGTAACCAAAAAAATAAAGAGGTAATTCTTTTTTAAACAGACTAAAAAGAAAAGGAAGTCGTTCTTTTTTAAACGGATGAAGTATTTTTAATGAGACATATATAATACTCCAAATATGTCAAATCTCTTCCAATAATTCTATTACTCCCTCCGTTTAAAAAAAAATGATCTCCTTTCCTTTTTAGTCTGTTTCAAAAAGAATGACCTCTTTTCTTTTTTGGTAACATTTTAATTTCAGTTTTCCACGTGGCATGTTTAAAGCCACAAGATTGAAGGGCAATTTAGTACATTTAACATAACTTTAATTTAGGACCACAAGATTCAAAAGTCTTCTTTATTTTCTAAAATTTTGTGTCAAGTCAAATCAGGTCACTCTTTGTGAAACGAAGGGAGTATTTTTTATGAAAAGATTGTTTTTTCTGCAAATAGTACTTGGATTTTAATTTATTTTTTTAAATCTATAACCTACAAAATAGGCCATTTAAGAAAAAGCCATGTATCTAGGTGGAAACGAGTGGGTCGAATCATATATGGATTGGCCAAAAATGAATAAAATATCTGACTTAATGTATTAAAAGAAAAAATAGGTTAATCGACAAAAAAATATGAATATCCATATTAGGTATGACTTTAGGAATAGTCAGATGAAGTTATAAGCCATAATGATTTTACATTTTCCAAAAAATAAACACTCATGAAAAATATTACTTTCTGTCACATTTTATGTGAGGTAGTTTTACTCGGCACATCGTTTATGAAAGAAAGGAATACTTTTTTTTTAATACTTTTAAAACTTATAGTCTAAAATGAATGATAGAAATTTGTGTGGCTGTAAATCATTTTATTAAGGATAAAATAGAGATTTTAAAGTTAAATTACTTAATATAGAAAGGGAAATTAAGTTAAATTACTTAATTTGTGTTATTGTTTTTTAGACTGACTAAAAAGGGAAAGTAACTCACATAAATTGGGACAGAGAGAGTACTAATAATGTGAATATCTATGGATATGCATATATTTAATGAATAATAATATAATCTAGGGAAAAAGGACAAATATATTCCCAAACTTTCGTAAATGGTATCTAAATACCCCTCGTTATACTTTTAGAACGTTGATGCCCCTACCGTCTAATTTTTGAAGCGTGTATACCCTTTGAACTAACGGAGGGACACGTGTCACGATCTTAACAACCTATCCAAAACGTATTTAATTTTTATTTTCAATTAAAAAATCAACCCAGATAATTAAAAATCCACCCAAGTAATTTAAGACCCGCTCCGAAATTATAACCAAGTTATCAAGAGACGGAGATCAAGAACTAATCATAAAGCAAAATTCAAAGTTTTCTAAAGCCGTGTTAGCATTAAATTCCTTGGAAATGGAAATTCATTCAGGAAAGCTAAGTAATCCTTGAATTGCTAATCAAACGAGGAAGCTTCGATTTGGTACGAATACCAGTACCAATTGACGCTTGAAAAATGGAGGAAGTGTTCCAAAAGGTCATTGCAATATGTGATGCTTTCCTTGAGGCTGCTGAATGTATTGTTGATTTTTTATTTTCACAAATCTATTTTCTTTTCAGCCCTACAATCTTTATTTTTCAAAATTTCAGTCATATAAAAATTTTTTTGAGTTTTGTGATTATAAATCCATTTGAAGGTCGCTGATTTGATTCGCCGGAGTTTGCTGGTTCGATTCGCCGGAGTTCGCTGGTTCGATTCGCCGGAATTGTTGGAGCAGCAGTGAGGGAGATATGGGTGAGTGGTGGTCAGATTTCATGGTGGATGAAGGGTCGCTCTCACTGATTTTGTTGGAGCGTCGCTAGAGCAAGGGAGGTTGAGTTCGATAGCAATTAGAGGTGGTTTTGTACGGAGCTTCACCGGAGAAGATGGAGTCGCGGCAGTGGTGTTGGGTATTTGTTCTTGGGGTGTATGGTTGTTGGAACTAGAAAAGAATGAGAAAATGGGATTTATTTGGGTGGGTTAAATTATTTGGGTGGGTTTTTAATTATTCGGGTCGAATTATTTAATTGGAAATAAAAATTAAATAAATTTTTGATAAGTTGTTAAAATCGTAACACGTGTCCCTCCGTTAGTCCAAAGGGTATACATGCTCCAAAAATTAGACGGTAGGGGCATCAGCGTTCTAAAAATATAACGAGGGATATTTAGATACCATTTACAAAAGTTCAAGGGTATATTTATCCTTTTTCCCTATAATCTATATTTAAAAGGTGGATTATGTAATGGATTGATTAGTTTGAGATAGGGAATAGAGACATACCATTTCATAAATAATGGAAGCAACAATAATAGTCCAAAATCGACCAGCAAATGAATCAGCAACAAGAGCACCAAAAAGTGGAGTGAAATTTGAAACACCACTAAAGTTGGCTAGTGTGTTAGATGCTTTTATTAAAGGCACATTTAGCACTTGTGTTAGGTATGTTATCAAGTTGCTATGAAATCCAGCACCCACAAATCTGTCACATACTTCATTTGCTGTTCAACAATAATAATATTAATAATAATTAATAAGCATTGTTAATTCTTCATACATTTCAATAATTATTACTACAAATATGTCCTTTTGCTAATAATTTAGCTCACATATTTTTTTTATCGTAAAGACATATCACATGTGTAAAGGGAGAGATATCAATTTTAAATATTTTAAAAACATTTTCCGTTTTCAAATAAGTAGACTTATCTTATTCTTGGATCAAATCCCAATGGATAATAAGGGAAAAACAAACAGAAAAAAGACAAACTACCTTAGTTTTCATATATTTTCCATTCAAAATAAATGAATTTTTAATTATTTTTTTCAATTATAATGAATGAATTTTTAAAATTTAAGGATGTATTAATTAAATTTTTTTAGAAAAAACACTATTCTTCTCTTTAATAAGTTTATCAATTATCTCTAAAAATAACAAATGAATAATATTGATAAATTATCTTTTATCAATATAATTAACTATTTTTTAAAAAAAAATATACCACTCTCAAAAAATTAATTAATTTATTTAAACCTTCTTTCTTTTTATCTCTCAAGGGTCAACAACAACTTAAGTCACTAAAGGAGAAGAAATCAAAGGGAAAAAAAAGGGACTTTATTTACTTGAGAAATTTATAAATAAATTTGAAATGATATTTTTCATCAACTTACCAAAACAACATAAAATAAATCAGAAAATTCACTTTCTTTTTTAATAAAACATTTTTTAAAAAATTACCAAACACACTCTTAGTCTAAAACTTTACTAATCAAAGAAGTCAAGAAGCACAATCACATGTGCAACAAATTAATTAACTATATAGCTAGTTAATTATCTAATTAGAGTTTCACCTTTCCCTCCATTATATTATATTATGAAAGTGATTTTTATTTTGAAGAAGATGAAAGTGAGAATTTAACTTACCGAGTATAAAGGGCATTGTTTTCATTCCTCCAAGCTTCCTTTTTTCTGTTTCAATTGTCTCATCTTCTTCTTTCTTGCCATTTTCTTGAACAACTAGCTCTTGCTTGGCCACCTTCACATTTTCACTCATCATGACTATCTACTCTTAGTTATCAAAATGCAAGCAATTTTGAGAAATTCCCTATAGATGTAGGGGATATTTATTGACATTCTTAGCCCCATGTTAATTTGTCTCATCCATTGGTTTTCATTTGGAAGTATTTGGTCACCTTTTTTGCTTCTCTCCCTACTTGAGTAAGTTTGATTGAATGGAGAGGTATTAAAGTATTTTTTGGTAAAAAAATATATGTATGGTCATAGAATTTATCTTACTATTTGAGAGATTTTGGAAATCAAAATATTAAATTTTAACATCTTTTTCAGATTCTTTTGTTTTGCTCAAAATATAATTGTTTGTTTATTTTAAAATCTACTCCAAACTTTTGTATTTTATCAAAATAAATAAAATAAATATATATATCCCTCAAACTTTTACTATTGTTAGTAAGTATATTAGTATTATTATTGTTTTCTTTTGCCCTGATGGATTTTTGTAACTAATTTGTGTTGGTTTTTAAAGGTTTGAATGGAAAAAGAAGGTTGTGGTTCTTTGAAAGGGAGTGACTTTTTCGAAGGGTTGTAATTTTTTTGAAAGATTGTGTTTTTTTTAAAGGATTGTGACCTTTTTAAAGATTGTGCATTTCTCAAAGGGTTGTGACCTTTCTATAATGTTGTCTCTTTTTTGAATGGGTTGTGACCTCTCTGATAAGACACAATTAAAACATTTTCATACTACCTTTTATTGGCTATAAATTGAGAAATTTTCTCTCGTTTTTCATCTTTCTTCTGCATACATTTTCTTCTTTCTGCATACATTTTATTCTTTCTGCATATATTTTCTTACAAACAAAGTAGAGTTTTTGTGAAATTTCATTGTTGCCTTTTGAGTTCACTACAATTATTGAAGTTTGAGGTATCGCTACTTCTTTAATAAGTCATTCATTTCATCATGAGAGAAAATAATCCATAAACACAAATAAAGTGAAGGGATTAAAATTTTAAAGACACATAGTAAATTCTATGGCCTCAAATATTTTTATTTCTTTTCATCTTTATAGTTTTCTGGTTTTGTACTATGTTGAATACAGGAAGCAACAATTTGTAGTTACTAGTAATTGGTTATTAGAATTTATTATTCAAATGATAATTTGTGTCAAACTTATGTATATATAGAATTATATATGATTTGTGATAATAATAATAATGAACGACATCGATGAAGGCTCTACATAATATGGAATAAGAAAATATGTTTGTTTTGGTATGATTGGATATTTTTAATAGTTTTTAAAATTTATGTTTATAAGTCACCGTTCATATTTTTCAAAATAGAAGTGAAAATATATTTTTAAAATTATCATCAAACACATTTAAAATTTATGATCAAATACTCGCTCAAAATTTTGATGTGATTTAAATTTAATATATGATAATAACTTGAGCAACAAATAGATTTTCTTAGATTTTAACCATTGTGGGTAGATCCGCCCCTAGAGTGAGTAATACTGGCCGGTATTGTGGGGTCCCATTTGCAGTTTTTTGTTTCACTTTGCAGCTCATGAATTTTGATGTACATGTGACTATTAAATCAAATTTGCATTACCTAGTTGGATTAGAATCTGCAGAAATTGTTCTGGAGAAAAGACAATAATATGTTAAACAAAGTTTATCTACATGTTTTAGTTTTTAAATCTAACAAAAAATAGTCATTGGGTTATACTGTAGATTTTGTTTGTATTAGCTGATTAAAAGTAGCTTACTGTTAAAAAATTGTCAAAAATAATCTCCGAAGGTTAGGTGTTTTAGTGCCCAAATCGAAAAAAATGTCAATCGACTTTAAAAAAGATTACAAAAACCAACCTTCTAAAGTCGGGTTTTTTTTAAAAAAAATGCAAAATCCAACCTTGAGAGGTTAGTTTTTCTTCTTCTTCTTTTTTTATTTGCAAAAAAAAAACCTTCAGAAGCCGGATTTTACAAAAATAAAAAATAAAAATCAAAATATATAAAATTAAAGAGTATTAATAAAAGATAGTCTTAAACCTGCATCAATTATTTTTAGTAATAGAAACGTATTCAATTAGAATGAAAATGGGAGTTTGAACCTCAAATATTGGTGCATATTATTATTTTATAATTAAAAAAATCAACCTCATGAAATCAATATTTTCAAAAAAAATAAAAATTCGACCTCCTGAAGTTAGTATTTTCACAAAAGAAAATTGTAACAAATACAATTGAACTTCGAAGGTCGGGTTATTTTTCGACCTCCAATTCGAGGTTGGTTTTTGATTTCTTTTAGATATTTTGTTTTTGCCGTGACTATATATAATAAGCGTCAAGTGTTGAAAATCAATTTTGGGTAATGAATTTAATGATTTGATTCAAGTTTTTGGAATTTGAATTTTTAAATTTTTCGTTACATGTTTGACTAGAAGTGATTAAATTGATAATAAGCAATTAGTGTGTTTTGTAAAAAGTTTATTTCTTATATATTGTCAATATAAACAATCTTTTAGATCACCAAATTATCCGAAGAACATTTTCATACCACAAGTAAAGCTCCTTAAATTGTAGAATTTGAAATTTTAATAATGGAACATGTCAGCTCATGCTTATTTCAAGACTAGAAGAAAGGGTTTTCAAAAAGGGAATTTGTATTTTAAATGTGGAATAAGGATATTTGAGATAGAATTTTAAGACGAATTTAACAAGACGTATTTTAATTTGGAAGGGATAAATAGTTGAAGATCTAATCTACTATCCCGAAGAGTTATGGTGCATCATGTATTTTTAATTTGAGATGCAAGTATGAATAAAAGCATGTAAAGTTGTTGTCACGATCCAACCCACCGGGCCCTGCGGGTACCTACTCTAACAACTAGATAGGAGAATCCTTAGTCCCTAAACAATTTCATCATGCGGAAAAATTAGGAGATAAAACGGAAAGTTCATGAAGTTTACAAGATACTGAGTTAAAACAAAATCAAGATTGAATTTCTAGAATAATTAACACCCCAGGGATCTAGTCTAAACAGGTACAAGAGCTACTAAAGATACGTCATGTAAAGAAAATAATATCATGACCCAGCTCCCACCATAAGGAAGGAAAATAGAAACTGTTGGAGATCGTCGTCGTCTTCTCCTATGAAACATCACTAACCCTGTAACCAGACTATGCCAAGTGGCATAGCAAGAGTAGTATTAGTACATGCAACACGTACTAGTAGGCGTCATCGGTCAATCTGATACCCACTTCCTAATATAAAGAAATCAACCAGAAGAAACACGATATAAGAAAAATACCCCAGCTAACCTTTGCACCCACACTCTGACCACCTTATTTGTCTTAACCACAACTAGGAAACAACACAATGTTGGCCTTCTATTTGCATCACTACCAACTCTGATTTAGATTAAGACCGAACCTTTCTGGCACACATTAAGAAGTTTCTAAAACATACCTCGCCCCCAACACGACCAACCAACTTACTACACGCCCATGATTCTCCACCACAACAATCCGGCCCTTGACAACATAATTTACCATAACAAGGCTCACTAACCACTCAAGAACGAACCCCCTTCCCATGGTAGATCCTAGTCATTCATCACCATTCCCACTACTTTGCCTCTTACTCTCACACCTCCTCATACCTGGGATACATAACACATTTAATAGCCACAATATAGCAACACAAATAACATCATCACAATACGGAAATCAGTAATATTCGAACTTCAGGTTCTCTCTAGTGGTGGCTTGCGTAGTGCAGGGGATCAGGCGGAACGTAGGGTCACAGATAGTGTCCGAGTGGAAGATGTTCTACCAAGGCAATAAAAAGGCATTCTTCCTACTGTGGTTGGTGACGGCGATGTGCAGGAGGTGTGCCACTCCTAGACATTGATGAGGTATTACCCATGGATTCTCCTTTCCATCCTCTCTTGATCAGGCGTCCCTGTTCCAAAGGAAAGAAGAAGAGAAAGGTGAGCGGGATCGGGGGTAACAGAGCAGTGGCAGAGGAGGACGATGATGGGGACGAAGATGATGAGGCTGATGACGCCCCTCCTACCCAGTCTCAGCCCCCACTATCAAGCGATCACGTGGATGAAGACTTGGCTACCGTCCGGAGAATATTGGGGTGTACATATGTTAGCACCTCAGCTCCAATTCCACCCTCCACCGCCCTTGAGGCTGAGATGCTCCACCACCAGTTGTTATGGGAGAAGAAGAAGAACATCGAAAGGGATCGTCCAATGGGCAGGATGTGGAAGGTCATCAAGGTCATATTCTCTTGCGTCACCCCCCAACGGGAGCTTCCCACGCTCGAACCGGAGAACTTTCGGGAGTTTTTCTGGTTGAGCGAGGCATGGACTGGTGAGGAGGCCCCAAAGTACCTCGATTCGGATGACAACACTCCATTCCCTCTAATTAGAAATCTTTGGCTTGATTTGGTTTGCACCGTTTGGGCATGCAACAGACAATTGCATTATTTCCTTATTGTATTCCTATGTTTTGTAACCATATGGATGCTAGATTTATAATTTCATAGGCATAAATAAATGCTAGATGCATACAACTCACTATTCTATTATTGAGAAGTGATTAGGATGCGAGAATTAGTCAATATGTGATTCAGAGTCAATTGGTGGAACATGGGAAAAACAGGGTAGACAGGGCAGAGATTATATCTCGCCCTATGCCGCCATGGCGGGATCATCCCACCCTGACGGGGTGAGTTCCTAGGAAATATTTTCCTGGTAGTTTTGCCTATTCTTAGAGTTATTTATTTACCCAAGGGTCATAATTTAGCCAGAACCCAACTCCCCTAGTTGAATTCGGCGGAGTCTACCCCAAGATCAAACCCAACACTACACATGCAAGAGAGTTTCCACATTATCTTGGCATAACAAACATGCACACCTCAAGAATATGCCTATTAATCACATTATGGATTATCATCAGACCATTGTGCCCCACTAAACATGGTTCTTTTCTATCCACAAGTTCATAGAGACTCAAGCAATTATACCTCTTGTGATATTCAAGTATTTCGGTAAGTGCATCCCACACATAGATAGTTATTTAGGCAACATCAAAAACGCATACACATCATATCATTCAGGCAAGTACATTTCACTCACCAACGATTATTCAGGTAGCACTATGCAGATAATCACAATTTCAAGCTACATCACACAAGCAAGTCAAAATTATTAACTTAATTCGCTTCATTGATAACCATTAGTTGATCATCCATGCATTTGCAAAGCCTCTAAGGCCAGATACCAATTGGAACCTTCTCGGTTCCAATTTCCCTTGCTTGTGTCCCTTCAGCCATGATTATGGCATCTAGTTCACTTTGTTGAGATAATAATTGAAATCTAGAGATACCAATTGGACTCAACCTACACCACAGAGAGAAGAAATAGAACTACTTCCTAGAATGCTTCATAGCTTCTTGAAGATTAGATATGGACGTCAACACACCAATCCACGAGAGTCTATTCCACATTTCCTTTTGTACTGGGAAACCAGTAACCTGGGCTCTAATACCAATTTGTCACGACCCAACCCACCAGGCTGTACTGACAGCTACTCTAACAATTAAATATGAGAACCCTTAATCCCTAAACGATTTCATCATGAGAAAAAAATTAAGAAGATAAGAGATAAAATGGAAAGTTCATGAAGTTTACAAGATACTGAGTTAAAACAAAACCAAGATTGAATTTCTAGAATAATTAACACCCTAGGGATCTAGTCTAAACATGTACAAGAGCTACTAAAGATATGTCATGTAAACAGAATAATATCATGACACAAATCTGTAACGACTTGTTCACTTCGTTATGGATAAGCCAATGGGCAAGAAATTTGGGCCAGAAAACTTCTGAGTAGTAACTTGGAAATTTCCAGCCTAGGCCAAGCTTGGACGAAATTTGAGTCAGGTGAGGTCTAGGGTAATTCGGTAATGTATGAGGGATTTGATTATGAATTTAATGATTTGAGTGGATATCCAAGACGATCAGGAGCCTATACGACTTTACGGAATCGAATTCGGGCGGGTAGAACTCTCGTAATTGATTTTAGCGTGAAATGGTGGTTTTAGAACGTCAAGGTTTGAGGGTGTGTTATGAAATTGAGACTTAGGAACAAAAATTCCGAGTCTTTGTCTCCATGAAACCTGCCACAACGGGATTATTCCCACCATGGCGGGGCCGCTATGGCAGGCGAGTCGCGAGTAAAAATGAGAAAAGTTTTAAAACGTTATTTTTTTGCAAACTTCGTTCTTGGAGAGCAAAAGGGCGACCTAGGGCTATTTCTTCTGGTTTTTTCACTAATTCTTGTGCTAAAGGTAAGTCAATTACTCCCCTAATTCGTAAATTAATTATTAGAACTTAGAATCCTTGTTATTTATTCTTGGGGGAGGGTTTTGGGTTGAATTTAATGGTTGAGAAAGCCCTAGTTGGGTGTTAAGATCATGGGATTGGCCAAGGGTTAGTATTTGGATATAATCTGGGTAAACTAGGCCTCTATTATTGATCCTTTGAATAATTTACATGTTTTAGACCAAGAACAAGTTGAGAGACTCTGGAAAAGGAAAGTTCAAGTTCTTTAAGAGTGTTCAGGCTTGGTTTCTAGGTAGGTGATGGTTTGAATTCCCGTCTATGTTAGATATGCCTGCTAACTGCTCAATTGTATTCATTCTTGTATTTGAATAGAGAAAGATGAAATAAATCTAATGAAAAGACTAATTGTGATTATGTAGAATGAACTTGTTACCTAATTGTACGATACAAGTGTGTAAATCATTCATTGTGGTGTTGATTATGCTTCTGATTGTGGTTGATTGGCTCGGATGTCACGTTTCGACACATAATTGGATCATGTGTCACATTTCGACACATTGGATTGGATGTCACGTTTCGACACATAATTGGATCGGGTGTCACGTTTCGACACACAATTGGATCAGGTGTCATGTTCCGACACACTAACAGTTTGAGTGTGGGTTCCATGAGAGGACCATCATAGAATGTTGCATTTGATATTGCTATTGTGAAACTTATATATTGGTCATGAACTGGTAATTTTTATTAATTTTGTATATGTGTGGGTTACTATATTGTAGTTACTTGTGTATGTCTCACTTACTGGAATAGTCGTGTGATCCAAAAGTACATTGTTGTTTATGTACTGATACTGCACTTGCTTTTTCTTTGTTGAGTACAGGGCATATACAGGCGGCTGTTGAGAGACCTTAGTTAGGAGATCACTGACTTGTCAAGTTCAAGGGTGAGCCAGCTCCTTCAGGCTACCATGAATTCATCTAGGATGTTAGTCCATTTCATTTGGACTTAGACCTTTCAGACTCTTACATTATGTTTAGTTGTTTTGGGGTTGCATCCCCTTATCTTAAACCGTTTAGTTAGAAGTTTTGGTGCAATGACTTTCAGAGGTTGAATTTTAGCTTGTTTATGTTTGTGTTTGGTAACTTACTGAGTTTATGGGAACTCAGCTTTTAAATTGATTATTTAAACTCGTTTCCACATCTTTAAATGCATGTCTTTTGGTTAGTATTATTTAGTTGGGTTGTAGTAATGGTTCTCCTACTGGAGGGTTAGTGTGGGTGTCAATCACAACAGTTTGGGTCGTGAAAAGATCCCACCATAAGGAAGGAAAGTAGAAGTTGTTGGAGATCAGCTTCGTCCTCTCCTATGAAACATCATTGACTCTGCAACCAGACTATGTCAAGTGGCATAGCAAGAGTAGTATATTGTTTGTACTGGTAGGCATCATCAATCAACCCAATACCCACCACCTAATATAAATAAATCAACCAGAAGAAACATGCTATAAAGAAAATACCCAAGCTAACTTTTGCACCCACACTCTCACCACCTTCTTTCTCTTAACCACAATTAGGGAAGAACGTAATGTTGGCCTTATATTTGCATCGCTACCAAATTTGATTTAGATTAAGTCCTAACCTTTCTATCACACATAAAGGAGTTTATGAAACACACCTCGCCCTCAACCCGGCCAACCAACTTACTACATGCCTACGATTCTCCACCATAATAATCTTCCCTTTTACCACATAGTATACCATCACAAGGCTCACTAACCACTGTGGAACGAACCCCTTTTCTAAGGTAGATCCTAGTCATTCATCATCATTTCCACTACTCTGCCTCTTACTCTCACACCGGATACAGAACACATTTACCAGCCACAATATAGCAACAAAAATAGCATCATCAAAATACGGAAATTAGTAACATTTAGCCTTCCGGTTCTCTCATATTCATTATTACATAGGATGAACATAATTAATCACAGTTTTGTTAATTTCTCAGTTATGGAACAGGAAATCATATTCATTCATAGATAATCTGTCAACAATGATCCTCTCATGAAACACACGCCCAAGTTATTAGTGTGTCGAAACATGACACTTGATCCAATAATTTATCGAAACATGACACCCGATTCAATAATGTGTCAGAACGTGACACCAGATCCAATAATGTGTCGGAAAATGACACTCGATCCAATTATGTGTCGAAATGTGACACCTGATCCAATTATGTGTCGTAGCGTGACATCCGATCCATTCAACCACAATCACAAACACAATCAGCACCACAATAAATGATTTACACAATAGTATTGTACAATCAGATAACAGGTTCCTTGCATGCAATTAATCACAAATAGTCATTTCATTAGATTCATTTAATCTTTACCTATTAACATACATGCATGAATACAACAAAGTAGTTAACCAACATATATAACACCGATGGGAAATCAAACCATCACCTACCCCTAAATTCATAAGATAAGTTCACCCACACAGTACACACTAGTTCAACCATAGGGACCACACTTACTATCCTCCCAACTTCGTGCTCGGAGTCTTAAATATGAAATATCCAGTAGACTTACAATATATTAGGCGGTGGGAACGAGTTATCAACTACTCAATAAAGAAAACCTAGCCTACATGGGCGCCAAGCAGCTGTATGAGGATTATAGCACGACTCCTAACTTCCGGACAGCGAAACAATGGAGGCAGGCCTGGAATCCATGGATTGTAGCCTTTCTTGCGTTAAAAATCCTCCTCTCCCTCTTTCCCAAGCCTAGAGCAGTCTTTTGACGATTTTTAGGGTGACCCTCATTGTCACGACCCAGGGGTACCCCCTAGATGTAACATGATGTATAGAACCCCGAAGGACTTCATACAAGCCACTTAGCTCTCATGACATAAGAAATAGAACAATAAGAGTAAAACAACATTTCAAGTCCAAAACATTTTATAAAGAAAAGTGAAAGTCTAGACACTTTGTATCATCATAGCCATTTATTACAATAGAATTAAATTGGGCCTAGCCCATACATCATGTCCAAAAAAGAAATACATGAAAGAAATTCAAATACAATAAAACTACATCCTCGAAGCCATGAGGACTCACCAAAGCTCGGAAGTCAATCAAATCCAACACTAGCCACGAAACTGACGACCCTGACTTTCAGACCCAGCATTTGGAAAAAATGTAGGAAAGAGTATGTGTTGGTACAAATCAATGTACCGAGTATGATAGCTATGAAAAAATATTTAAATCATGCTAAAAGGGACATTTCATTTCATGACATGCAATTGACCAAACTAAAACATGATATAAGAGGGTTAGAAATCATAAGTCATAAAACCATGGTCAATGCAAGCTAACATCATTTGTAAAACCTTTGAACTCATATGTGATACTTTTTGAAGTAACCTTAGTTCATTATTCATCTTGTTATGGGAAATTAGCCTTAACCAATATAGAGAACATGTGAGCTATAACATGATCCCCCGGTGTCTCCCACACCAAAAAGGGTTGTCCTACTTGCCTAAGGTAGAACCATGAACTTCTAGCTTAAGTGGATCCACTAGGTAATCATCCTACGGGGGTACGTAGTTTAAGGGATAAGGAGATTGCTACTAGAAACCCGGCCTCTACTCGGGAGAGCTTCCATTTCAAGAGATTGCTTCTAAAAACTCGGTCTCTACTACGAGAGAGCTTCCATCTCACATCAATAGCCACTCGGTGCTAAGCATAATTCCCACAGAATAGTCATTTCTTACTTATTCTCATTATTCATGGAAAGGCACCCTAGGATAACCAATCCAAGCTAGTTTCATTAGGATAGCTCCTTGTCTTTGATTCATGTAGGTGAGAAAACCTTTCAACCTTAGAATCCTTATTATGTGAGAAAACCTTTCACATCATGCTAGTATGTGTTTATGAGAATATCCTTTCACAGCACATCAACAACATCATCATTGACACTTTACTCTCAAAGCACCCTTAAAACATTTGCATAGATTTCATAAGAACATACATAAGTTCATAATTTACCTCTTGAGGTTCAAAACCCACTTTCCATCAACATTACTTCAAAACATGGGTTAGATATGGATTTCATCATAATTTCATGTAAAGCTTGCAATACATGTTTGATTTCATATAACACTTGACTTATACTCAAAATCCCACATCACATGATCATAACTCAAAAACATGGGGGGTTACATGGGTTCATAGGGGAAAACATCATAAAAACATAGTAATTCGTCAATTCATGCATAGAAGATCATAATTCAATCATTTAAATCAATAATCAAAAGAACCCATGATGATTGAAGAAAATCCTAACTCAATTGAGGAATTCTACCTTTTGAAATAAAGGAATTTTAGAACTCCATGGATGAAAACTATCATACCTCAAGTCCAAATGATAGCCTTCAATGGAGGAATTGAGACCTTAGCTTGAAACCCTAGTTGAATTCTTTTTCTTCTTCAAGTTCTAGAGAGAGAGATATTTTGGGAGAGGAATTTGTTCTTCTTTTGTGATTTTGGAAGAATTAAGTGAATGAATGGAATTTGGGGGGTAAAAATACTTATACAGGGGTCTTAGTGAAGGGTAAAACGACGTAGAGTAGGAATAAAATAATTAGGAAAAGACCCAACTATCCCTGAACTTAACTGCCAGCCCTCACCCATGACTCACGACCGACGGACTGACCTACGTTCCGTCCTGCACAGTCGTCGCTAGATTCAGAGGATTATGGCCTGACCTACGGTTCCTCGACCACAGACCGTGGTCCGACTAACGGTCCGTTGGTCAGGCCGTGGTTCTGGGCTTTTGAGCCAGGCTGAGGTGACCAACCACGGACCCCACCTACGGGCCGTGGTTGGCCTGCATGGGTTGACACCTGAAACTTCTGAAAAATGGAAATCTTCCCATTTTGAATACGGGGTGTTAGTTGATTTGGTTTTAACAAAAAAAAAAATTAACCCGAGATCATATCAACCCGACATTAGTATATATAATTTTTAAAAGTTATTTTATACATAAAAGTATTTAGTTTGATGTAAGTTCTAAATATTTCTTATACTATTTCATAATTTTTATCTTTTAACATATTATTTCAAGTTTTTGAGACTTGGAATTTTGAATGGTCCAATAAAAGTCATAGAAATTAATTACTCTAATAAAACCCAAATCAATACTAATGCTACCAAAAAAAATAATTCAACACTAAGAATGACAATAATGTTGAATATTTGTTCTTTAGTTTTACATCCTAATTTTAATTTTTCTTTGATG
>JAJOOO010000557.1:0-45578 GCA_029582685.1 Solanum piurae | reverse complement strand
AAAAAATAAATTGATTTGTCCAAAGAATCATTTGGTTTTTTAATGAAAAATATAACCCAAAAAGAATAATCTCAAATTGGAAAATTTCTTTAGTGTGGCTTACTTACTTTTTTGGGTACATTTAGTCTTGTTTACTTACCTCATTACGATTAAGTGATGTGTTTCATGGTTTCTAAATTTACCTAACGTCACTAAGAAGATTGATCATCTAAACAAGGACCACCCATCCACCTAAATGAAAATAGCATCAATGAATCACTTTTTGACATTATTATTAGCAAAAAAATTTAAATTTTACGAGTGAAACTTCATATAACATTAATATACTGGAGTTTTAATATGAAATTTGATAACAATTACTCTATTGTTTTTTAATTACACAGCTAAAAAATGTTTATTTATGATTTTTCTTGATTGATTTTTCTCAATAACTTTTGTTTTTATATTTTTATATTGCACCTATTTTTGTTTTAAAATCATTATTTTATAGGGCTGAAATTAGTCTATATACCTACCTTCTTAGTTAGTGGAAATGAAAGCCCTTCTCCACCATCCAAATATTAGTTATCTTTACCTAAACACATAACACCTAAAGTTATTCATATATTAACTTTGACCTTATCCAATTACCCATCGACCCAACAATTATAGGTAGATGTGGTTACAATGCACTTTTCAAGTTTCCTCAAATCTGTCACAACCCCAACCGTCGTGATTAGCACCTACACTAACCCTCCGGTGGGAGAACCACTACTACAACCCAAAATAAGCAACTAAACCACTAAAGCATTTAAGGATACGAAAACAGGAATAATAGCTAAAACTGAAGTTCCTATAAACTTCCAAAAGACCTAACAACTAAACAATGCGAAAATTCGCCTAGAACCTGAAAGTCAATATACCAAAACATCTAAAGTTCAACCATAAGTCTAAACAAAAAGAGGTACAACCCCATACTACACATAAGAAATCCTAATGCAATAGTCTAAGTCTGAAATGATGGACATAGATGAAAGAGAATTCATGGCAGCCCGGAAGAACTGGCTCACCCTTGAATTCGAACGATCACAGATCTTCTAAGCGAGGTCTGTCAATAGCCGTCGAAAGATGCCCTATACTCAACAAAAATAAGAGCAAGTGCAGTATCAGTACACAACCACAGTGTACTGGTAGGATCATGCGGCCAGTGGCGGACCCAGAATTTTCGTTCAGGTGGGTTCAAAAAATAAAAGTATAAACGTGTAAATATGCCAACAAAATAAAATTTCAAGGAAGTAGTAGTATATAGTTTATAGGTACAAAAAGTTAGTTTCGTTACAAGAAATCCGAAACTAACATGAGTGATTACAGTGAAACAAAAAGTTAGCCCTTTACAATATGTCAATCTAGAACTAGGATGCTAAGTAGAGCAAAAAATGGAGCTAACTAGAACAAAAAAAAATTAGCACTTCGTAATGTCTCACTCTAGGTTTAGCGTGCTAACTACAAACTCCAAAAAGAGGTCAGTGCAAATACTTCTCAAGCACGTTTACAATACTATTCGACGAGGTTTCATTGCTTGAAAAGACAAAATAATATCATCCGTTGAAACATCCTTCTCCATAAAAGGAACCATGCAACCGCTCAAGAAGTCATCATTCATTCGACTTCGCAACTCATTCTTAATAAATTTCATTCCTGAAAAAGCTCTTTCAACAGATGCAGTGGCAACTGGCAGAAGCAAAGCGAATTTCACCAAACGAAATACAAGAGGATAACATGAATGTTTTTTGTCTGAACCAATCTTTTTGAAAGATCACAAAGCCCATGTAAATCAGAGAACTTTTTATCGATATCACGGACATAAATAATATAATTTGCTAGTTGATTCTCAAGTGCACACATGCTAAGTTCATCAAAGTCATCAGGATATAATTCAGCCAGTCTCATATTTTTTTGGATATCAAAACTTGAAAATGAGTCTACCTGATTCAAACAAGCAACTCCATAAAGCAACTCGGTTGTCACCTCATCAAAATGATCATTAAGTTTTTGAAATTGCCAATCAATTATTTTACAAAATACTTCAACACGATAATGATGAAAAACAGTATAATCAGCAGATTTACGCCGTGATCTTCCAGAATTAACATACGGCTCATCAAAATTAGGCACCACAATATTATACTTGATACAAAATGCAGAAACCTCAACAACAAATAAATCCCATCTTTCATTTTCCCTCAAGTCTTGTAGCCTTCTCTTGGCCACTTTAACAAGTAGCATGGCATTTGCAATGTCTTGCTCCTTTTTTTGTAAACATGTACTAAGATCATTAGTAATTCCTAAAACTTCTTTCATCAAATGCAACATGAATGCAACCTCATAAGTTTGAGCAATTCTGATATATCCTGTTGCCCTAGATCTTTCATCCATAGAATGTGCAGTTTCAACAATATTATCAAGAATGTCCATAATTGTACCAAACTTGAGAATAAAACAATTAAAAGATTTGAAGTGAGATCCCCAACGAGTATCGCAAGCTCTAGAAATACCAACTTCTTGATGCAAGCCTCTACCCGTTTTAAGCTCACCCATATCAAAAACTTCTTGAATTTATTTTTTATGAGATTCTCGATAATCATCCATACGTTTATAAGAAGCCGCCAAAACATTAAAAATATTTGAAATCAAATGAACAAGTTCTCCGACTTGAAGACATCTTTTAGAAACACCAACAAGAGTTAATTGAAGTTGATGAGCAAACCAATGTATGGAATAAGCTGATCTACTTTATTTCTTAATCAACATCTTAAGGCCATTGATATCACCTTGCATATTACTTGCTCCATCATAGCATTGTCCACGCACATAAGATAGACTCAAGGAATGTTGAGAAAGTAAATTGATAATTTCTTCTTTTAGAGATAAAACACTAGTATTTTTAATATAAACAATGTCAAGAAGTCTCTCCATCACAAATCCTCTTCTATCAACATATTGTAAAACAACCGCCATTTGCTCCTTGCGTGAAACATCAAAAGATTCATTAACCAATAAGGAAAAATAATCACCATTTAGTTCCTTTATGATGCCCTTAATTGTTTCAATCTTGCAAGCAATTACAATATCTTTTTGAATTTTTGGACAAGTCATTTGGTCATTTTGAGGAGCATTTTTCAATACAAACTTACGAACTTCATCACACTTTTGAGCATAAAATGAAAGAATCTGAAGAAAATTACCTCTGTTAAGTGATAATTTAGATTCATCATGACCTCGAAATGCCAAGCCTTGTTTCACAAGAAGTCTTACTACATCAATTGAAGCTACTAAGCGGATCCTATACTCATGCGTATCTTGATTAAATTGTTTCTCAAATGAAGCATGTATGGATTGTTGTTGTCGCATTAGATCTTCACATTTTCTTTTTGACTGATTGTGAATGCTAGTATGCCCACTAACATGTGTTTGCAACCTAGCCTTTTTATGCCAACTTCTAAACCCCACACTCGAAAATGTTTCACCTCCGCCTTGAAGATTGTTATTTTGCTTGAATAAATAACAATACAAACAAAAAGCTGCATCTTTACTTATACTATACTCTAACCAATCAGGAAATTCATCAAACCATTTATGATTAAAACGACGCACATCTCCAAAAATGTTTGTTTGTGGAAACTCTCTTAATAGAGGTTGACAAGGTTTTTTTTGGAGATAAGCTCTTCTAATAGCGTCACGATGATTTGGATGAAATTCCAAGATTTGAGTTCTTTCACCTGGATCAGCCTTTAAAGAACTTAAATCAAATTCTTGAGAAGAATGTGATGGTACTTCCAAATGATTAGCATTTTCTTCCCGGTTAGGTTGATTCTGAGCAATAGAACTTGAATTTGATACTTTAAAAAAGTACTTCTCCATTGACTATGAATCTATATAAAATAGTTAATTGTTAAATGCATTAAAGATAACTTTTTACAAATTACATTAGATATTACCATCAAAATTCAAATGGTTCATCAATCTAGTTACGACTATCAAAGAAAGAATAGAAAAAAACAATCAAAAAAATTTCACAATTTAAAATGAAGATAGTCAATATTCAATCAAGAAAGACAAACTTTTCAAGAAAATTGAGAGAAGAACTTACCTTGGAGAAAAGACAAACAATCAACCCTTTTAATTTTAGCTTTGAGCCTCCACTTCAGATAATAAGAGATACTACAAGTCTACAACCTTAAAAAATAAAGACTCATTTAATTTCTTGAAAATTGAAAGAAAAGAAGAAGAAGAGAAAAAGACTTTTACCTTTTAAGCAATAAGTATGAGTTTTGATTTTTCATTTCGAATTAAATGTGAGATTCAAGCATGAATTATCAAGTATGAAACAATCAACAATAGAATATTATGGGAGATGATTTTAATATTTGAGTTTTGAGTTGGGGAAGAACAAGAAAGTGATTTAGGGATTTGAAAAGTGAAAAAGTTATTAGCTTTAAGGAATGGGAGTATGGGACCCTTGAATTTTTTGGGTTTAACACCACATTTTAGCACGTTTTATTAAAAAAAAAAAAACATTAAAATCGGAACTGGAACAAAAAAAAAAAACTAAAAGTAAAAAACTAAAAAATAAAACGCTAACCCAGGGATTCGATCCCTGGACGTCAGGCTTAACTTTGAAGGGAGCTGCCACTGGGCTAACTCCTTCACCTTGTCATTGAGGGGGTTCAAAATATATATATCCACATAAATCCAGAAAATTCACCTTATATATACAGTGTAATTTTTTTTTGAGGGGGTTCGGGTGAACCCCCTGGACAACACGTGGGTCCGCCCCTGGGTATGAGTCCTTCCCCACCTCTCTTTAGCTTCCTCTTTCCTCTTTCTTTTTATTGTTCAGAGTTTCAGCTTCTTCGTGGATCCCCTTTTAAACTTGTTTCTCAGGAAGGCTAAAAACTTTGGTAGAGGCAACAAAACCACTTTATCTGATGGGGATATCAAAACTAATGTAGTCGTGAGCTGCTTTAGCTCTACGCCTGACAAGTAAGAAATTGGCCCTTCTACTGGTTTGTGATAAGGGATCTCACTTCCTCCAAGTTTGAATATTCTTGTAATGACAACATTGGGTCGAAACCATTGGGTAGTGGTTATGGATATGTGCTTCCAGTCTTTTCTTGCCTGATCTTGCTTGCCTTATCAAAAAGTCAGTTATAAGCAACTTCTACTTTTTTATCCAAATACTCATCTACGGGCTTTCCATCAGCACGATAGAGTGGACATTGGTCGCTCACCTTATGAAGTGTATACGACAACTGTCGTTCCAACAGACCAAGCGGATTCCCTAGTGTACCTGTCAAAACACTCCCTCCTAAATCAGCAACTGCCACCTTATTCCCTCCTTCCATCTTTTTTTGTATACACCCTTCCATCTGCACACTTTCGTCCCTCCAAAACAGTAACCTCAAAGCCAAATAACATAAGTTGTCTCGCAGCCGCCAACCCAGCAAGACCTGCCCCGACAACAGTCTCTCCACCCTTTATTGGCTCAACTGGAATCTTGTCCTTAATTGCCAATGCCACCCCAAAATTAATATATCCATATGATAACAAATAGTTGTACGCAGAATCTAATAACCTATTACAATGTTTAGGTATAACATCAACAAACATATCTTTCGTCACCCAAATCGACACATTTTCATGCCATTTGGTACTAATATGATTTCTGATTAAAATGTAGTTATCCTATTCTATCCAGCCAACTACAAAAACAATCCTAATTTCAATTTCGTCATTCGTTAACGACTCAGACGAAAATCCAGCAACAGTTAATTCAATTAAATCCTCAGAAGTTGGCTCTTTGTTAATAGAAATTATCTCAACAGAAACAACTCGCCTTCTTGAATTTGTACTTTTGACCACCTAAGAATTAACATTCGTGTATGCAAAACTGGAATTTTTCACTCGGGATTTGCTAAATTTATCTGAAGAAGATGAAGACAGAAATGCAGACTGTTCTTCATTGACATTACTGGATACTTGGAACAAAGGCAGTTTAGCCTACCTTTTCTTCTCTTCATGGGAAGGGATGGAAATGATTCAGGATTGAACCGGAATTAGGGTTAGGATTAGAATTTTGGAAGTGAACTGAAATTGGGAGTAAAATTAATGTTCGGGTTTGAGTTAGGCAAATGAATTGGGAACTAGAGAGAAATTTTGGTGATAAGTTCGGGGTTGGTGTCACTGGCTCTATTTCCACCCCTCTGAATTCTAGTGTTGGAGGAACAATATTGGCTGATCCATGCTTCAAACACGGGTACATGTGCTTCATTGTGATGGTTGGTAAAAGACAATATTGTGGGAGCAGAACTTTGTATTTCTTGGCTCTTCTATTTGTAATTATCTTTATGCCATTTTTCTCTTTATGACAGTGTGATTACAGTTAACATAGATCTGATTAACTGCCTTGATGCTGTGTCTTGCAGTTATATGTGACAATCAACTCTTTTGCTCATTGTCTGCAAGCATTGTACATATTTCACAACTCGACCAGTGGAAAAAAGGACTCAATTTAATTAATAGGTTATCTAAGTTCTTAGTGGAGCTCTCTTGTCCGAGTGAAGGGGAAAGAATTATGTACTGTACGTGTGCTATTGTGCATGCCAATCTATGAGAAAGATTTGACATTCTTATCACTCACTGGAAAGTTGCTTAGTATGCCAACAGTAGTAGCCTTTTCATCATCTGTCGTGAATGATGATGATAATGTATTCAGATGCATTTCTTCTAGCTGCTCCATTAGCTTTCCACCCTGCATATCATTTTACAATACGTAAATCAAATTTAAAGCTCCATTCGTAATCTTGGTATAGCGGCTTTCTGTTAGGAATGGTAAGAGAAGGCAAACAGCCACAATTTCCTTCATTTTTCTTCTGTCCTTTGAGGCATTCGAACATGTAGCGATGTCATTAAGTGTTTTTAACAAGTGACTACTGGATTACAGGACTAGTAAGATGAAGGAGTGAAATCATCTGCTGAGCAACATCTTGTTTCACTAGTACTATGCCAACTTTCGATTGAGCTGCTATTTTTGCAAGAATCACAGATGCTGGCTCTCTTAGAGTCATGAGCACTGAGTTCACGGAGAAAAGAAGTTGTAGCAGAGTAGCAACAATGCCCGGTTTTATCAACATTTGCTTTTGAGGCAGACAAGTTGTGCAATGCGTTAAGAGACGATTGCTTTGCTTCTAGGTTCTCAGAGGCGAACATTTTGACTAGCGGTTCAACGGCTCCATCTTGTCCCAGGTTAGCTCTATTTTGATCCGTGAGTTGCATTCTTGAAATTGTTGTTACCATTAGAGTCTTTTACATAAGAAACAAATTTGATTCTCTTGATCTACACTACTAACTTATTTCAGATTTTTCTGTCTCTTCATTGTTGCTGCTATTCCTAAAAAAATATTAGATCTGCTTGTATAGAACTTGCTATTGGTAGTAATTTGGTAGCAAACTCACTGATATTCGTATGGGGTTGATAGATAATTCGATAAACCAATGAGTTTTTTTTCTTCTTTTCGTGTTTCTGATTTTCCAGTGTTTGTTATTTGCAGGTTCTTGAATTGGCTGGAAATGCAGCAAGGGACAACAAGAAGACTAGGATCGTTCCAAGGCAAATTCAATTGGCAGTGAGGAACGATGAGGAACTAAGCAAACTTCTCGGAGACGTAACAATTGCCAATGGTGGTGTGATGCCCAGCATTCACAACTTTTTGCTTCCAAAGAAAACTGGTGGTTCAAAGCCATCTGCTGATGAAGATTAAACAAATTCAAAACTTGGTTTTTCTTAGTTATAGCTCTGTTGATTCTTCTTTTTCTGGAATAGTATTACGGATTTGCTAGTGTTTTCTTAGCTGTTTAGTAGATTTTGGGGTTTATGTTTGTTTTTGTGTATACAAATGATTTGAGCAATGAATGAAAACATCAACGTGTTAGACTCAAATTTCTTATTTTTTAATTGACGATGTGAACATATGCATCAAATCGAAAGAGTCAATGAAATCGAGCTTAGTTTGAGTGTGTATCTTGACATGGTTAATGGTTCTTGTGTCGATGGAGATCTCTTGTTATCCGGTGTTCACAAGAAATTTTGATTCGAAAGAGTGAATGAAATAGAGCTTAGTTTGAGTGTGTATGGTTCTTGTGTTGATGGAAATCTTTCATTATTACGATTTCATTCCATCAAGTTTTGAAATGTGTGGTACTAAACCTGAGTTTCAAGTCTCTTGATTATATTATCCGGTGTCCACATAAAAATTTGAATCGAAGGAGTCGATGAAAAAGAGCTTGGTTCAAGTGTGTATCTTTGACAAGTTTGATGGTTTTTGTGTTGATGGTGATCTCTTGTTATTGCGATTTCATTATCCGGCATTCCCAAAAAAAATTGATTCGAAAGAGTCAATGAAATAGAGCTTAGTTCGAGTGTGTATCTTTGACAATTTTGATGGTTTTTGTGGTGATGGAAATCTCTGGTTATTGCGATTTCATTATCCATCAAGTTTTGAAATGTGTGTTACTTTAACTCTTGAGTTTCAAGTCTCTTTGATTATATTATCTGGTGTTTGTTTTATTTAAAAATAGTAATTTAGACTAATTTAGAGTCGCCACTTAATTTTTAAGATAAAATTAAGAAAACTGATTTTCAATAGATTAAAACAGGAAATCAATTGAAAATACTTGAAGGGGGTTCGGGGGTTCTTATTAGCATTTCGGGAAGGGTTTGAAAGCACCCGAAACGCCCGCTAATATGCGGTTATCCGGTAATTGACGATTTGGCTAAAAACTTTAAAATAAGAGCATGCTTGACAAGTTTAGGAAATAAGCAACTTAAGACCTGAAATTATTTTTAGGGGAAGGGAAATAGCATAAGGAATTTACTTACACATAAAGTATTTTCAAAATAATTTAAGTAATGAAATAGGTATAATTTAGGCTTTAGAAAATCTAGAAAACAACTATTTTCTCGAGGAAATCAAATTAGGAAAAAACCTTAAAATTAACTAGCAAATAAACAAATAAACAATTAAACAAATAAGAAATAGATAAAATAAAGAGAGAGAGAGAGAGAGAGGGAGCTTTGGGCCCAAGACTGGGTTTCTGTTCGCCTGGACCAGTAATTGGGCCTAATTTCATTTTGGGTCTTTGACCCATTTTGTACCTATTCTAGGCTAACAAAATAATAACCAAATAAATGGGCATTCTGGCCCAATAATCACAAAATGCAATTGCCGAAATTTTAGGAGGGCTCCCGGAACCCACAAATACATCAGCAACCTTGTACTTCGGTTTTGATTCGAAAAGGATAAGATTGAGCCTCCTTGGCTCGAAATAATGTGCACAAGAAAGATTGAAAGAGTCCAATGGACTCACTCAAAGGTTCATGCAAGAAAAACAAAAGAGAGAGATCAATTAGTAAGTGACTAAAGGAAAACTGATTTAAATGTAATTATCAATCGAATTAAACAAACAGACACTTAGGCACAAATAGACAACTGCACATACACTTACATCAAGACTAAAGTAAACTCTGTTCTAAAAAAATAAATAATGAAACACACTAGTGGAACAAAACAATGCAAGACACTAAAATGATTAATTTCACAAACTTTTGTAGAACATGTAATACTATTGTATTTTATCAAACCAACCAGCAGTGTATTAAAGAAAATGTACGACTCATATACCATAATTTAACAGTAAAGAAATAAAGAGATACAATTCTCAACTAATTATTTTAAAGTGCCAAACATTTGTGTCCTTAACAATTAATGAAGAGATGGCATCCAAGGACAACAAGACATTACAGTAAGCTTTAGCATAATTCTTTGCACTCCAAGAATTGAAGAATCTATCCTAAAACACATATTTAACATGAAACAAGAGAAAACATACTAATTTAGACAATGAATCAACACAAAGCTTTTGCAAAATCCATCTCAAAACAAACACCTTATAACATAATAAGCACACTTTATACCTACACTAAGTTACAGTAATCACAAAAAGAGCAAATATAGTTTTCCAATAATGATAAAGCAATTAGGCCAAGACGTGACTCCTATGCTGGAAAACGATGTCACCGAATTCGAGTCGAAATACACGGGATTAATAAAAATCTGAATCTAAAGAAAACGTAATAAGCAAACGCTAATTGACATAACTCAAGTCATCCAAGTAACCATTCTTTCTTTCTAATTAGTAGCCGATTGCAAATAATGAAGAATAAATGAAGATTAAAGCTTTGCATAATTGGGAGATATGGCAACAAAACTATATAATAACTAAAGAAACTAAACATTTTAAACATGAACGAAACCACCAATACACAATATTAGCAAAGTAAGACAGAATAGTATTTTCTCTGGGGGTGAGCAAAAATAGGACCTTAACACTTACAAATTTAGTAAAATCTAACGAGGAAAAAGAGAAAGGATAGATATGCTTATTCCATGTGAAAATCTTGGCACTAACGATAACCCACACACAAGAGATATACAACATACAACATCCATATTAATTAGCTTTCCAGATTCTACCTCGTTTTGAAAAGCAAGAATAACATTAACAGTAGCGAAATTGGATGAAACCCGATGCTTAGAGATGGTGAAAAATGGAAAAAGGAAATGCGACGATATTCCGACAAGCAGATTTAGCAAGGGAAAAATGGGACACACTTAAACCAAGAAGCGAAGAAACGAACAACACCACATACAAAGCAACAAAAACAAACTTGAGCCAACCTTGGAATCACATCACTCTAGAACAAAATATACAATACGAAAGTTAACCATTTTCAACCACGAATAACAGTAACGCAATAATATAGTAGCAAGACATAGCATAAATAGAAGAAGAGCGAAAGAAGATTATGGCGGAAAATGTTACCTTTTTTCGGGCAGCGGACTGAGATCTCGAGCTAAGCAAAGCTTTTACCACCAACACCACAAGAGACTATTCCGATAAACTTCGGTAAACAAGACACGAGCAAGAAGACCGAACAAAATCTGAACCCTCACTCTCTGGTTTCAGGACCTAATCTTAAGTATTTTATATATAAATGTATAGCTAGCAATTTTACTGTGGCTTCGTCTCTAATTGCAGCTATCTCAATATTATTATTTTTTCCAACTCTCTAACTCTATTTTCTCCCCCTAAACATTGAGGAAGAAAGGGGTTTATATAGGAGAAATTAAGGCTGAAAATGGGAGGAAATTTTGGACCAATTAGAATTCGAAATTCGATTTTTTTCTCTTTAGGATAAGGCTGGCCAACTATGAATTGTACCAATTCAAACGGTAAGAAAATCGCAGCCGCTTGATCTTGAGCAAGGACGAGTGAATCGCGGAGATCGGGACACGTCGAGAGGAGAGAGAGGAGAGGGAAAGGACGAACACGCGCGAGGTTGAGGCTGCTGGGCCTTTTTCTGGACTGGATTTGCAGCATACTGCTGCTGCGTTTTCTGGTTGCGTTGGGCTGCTGCTCGTGTTTGGAGAAGAAGACGTTGGGGTCGTTTTGGTACTGTTGTATGTACGAGTGTATTGTATTGATGGGTTTGAGTATAATTGTGGTGAGAATGGGCCTGGGAATGGGTCATTTGTATTGAGGTATTGGGCTGGGAAATAAGGATAATGGGATTGGGTTTGCTGGAAAAGTTAGAGAAAGGGCCCAAAATAATCAATTAAAATGGATTGGGTGGATTGGCTAGATCAGGCAAAGGTATGCAATAGAGAATTAATTAACAATTTAGTCAAATTGGGTTAATTAGTGAATTCGACTAGTAATTAAATAAGATGAATTAATATAATTAACTAACGAGCTTCTTAATCTTAACAAGATAAACTAATTAACTTAATTATAAACTAATAATTTAAAATATAAACCATTACTTGAACCAAACTAATTGACAAAATATTTAACTAAAACTAAAATCTTTTTGAGACAATTTCGAATATTCATAAAATATACTAATTATATACATAACTATTTAAGACATATATATTATTTAAAAATTATAAAAAGTGACAAAACTATTTAAAATAACTCGAAAATATTTTGAATTTTATAAAGTTAATTAATTTAAATCGCTTGGAATTTAAGAAGCTTGATGATTAATATATATTGTGGAGGTCCAAAATTGGGTGTCAACAGTGTTCACAAAAAAATTTGAATTGAAGGAGTCAATGAAATAGCACTTAGTTCGAGTGTGTATCTTTGACAAGTTTGATGGTTTTTGTGATGATGGAGATCTCTTGTTATTACAATTTTATTATCCAACAAGTTTTTTGAAATCGTGCGTTACTTGACCCTTGAATTTCAAGTCTCTTTGATTATGGAAAAAGGTTTAATACATAGTTTACCTCTTAATGTTTTACTTAAATTCCATTTACATAATACAAAAAAATTGTAAAAGGAAATTGAGTACATCTTCAGAAGTGAACTTACGTTTTAAGCTTTTAAATAAAGTATTAGCTAGATGGAGATTTTTGTGGTGTTAAATGAATTTGTCGTAACATAATGAATAAATAACAAAAACATAATATAGGTAGAAATAAAGTCTACCTACATTAAAATACAACTAATTATAACACTAATTTTCGTAACTTATAATTACCAAACAAAATCAAATTTCTATTTCTACTGGAATTAGGATTAGACTAAAAAGACACCTATAAATACACTACTCTACCATTAGATTTCTAATATACAAAAAATAACTTCTTACTTCTAATTAAATACTTTATTTTTTCTCAAAATTTCTTACTTTTAACTTTTTTTTCTTTTCTCATACAAGTGATCATATTATTAGCTCAAGAAATGGCAATATATATCCCTACTGCCAATAATTGGCACTATGTCCCTTTCCCGTGACTAGATACACCAATAATGTTCACCGTGTTCGAACCCCATTATTGGACACGTATCTAATGCTCATGATCGTGTCCAATCCGTAGTTAGACAGAGAGATGCCCTATATATATTAATTGGTCATTCCCTCCGTCCGAATACATTAAGATCAACACGGATGAAACTTTTATGCAGAATTCAGGGTTAGCGGGATACAGAGGCATTGCAAGAGACGATAGGGGTAGTTGGTTAATTAGGAGGATTTGTTGGGTAATTAGGTAGGGTAACAACGTCGTGCCTCACGGCGGAACTGTGGGCCATACACGGCGGACTAACCTTGGCGAAGAACTTTAACCTGAAGAACGTCATCATCAAGACTGGCTCTCATGAAGCATCGATGCTCTTGAGTAAGGGAGGCCCCGTGGACAATCATCCCGATCGCGACGTGATAGAAGAGTGTCGACGCCTCCTGTCTGAACTTGGGATGTCCATGATGCATACTCTAAGGGAAGGAAACAGTTGTGCGGATCACCCGGCGAAATTGGGAAGAATGCAACTAGATGAAGACCTTGTAATACTACATCGTCCACCACATTCTAAATGTAACTTATCGTGGCGGTTACTGGATACCAGCTACAAAGACGATTTACTGTCCAATCTACCTCATCTTCGATTCATGGCGGGGGACGGAAATGATTCTACTTATAGTCCACTGAATTGGCACTTTTAATGTATTTTTCTATTTTTAGTTAGGAATTATATTTCCAAATGTAAGTCTCTGAATTATTAAAAATAATTCACTTTGACAATACTGCAGTATTTTTTCTCTCAAAGTCTTTCTGTGTTATTTTATTAATTTTTTTAATTAATAGACCAACAAGATGAAAGACATTTAAGTTTGTGAATTTTACTGTGCTTTCAAGATATTCAAGTTCTTTTGGTGGTGAGTTTGATGTGTTTTACTACGTATATAAAGTAAATAATTTTTAATTTTTGCTCTGTTATTTATTCTTAAAAGATTTTTCTTATTTCTATTTTCGACTACACAAGGAAAGTAAGATTTCATAAGGTGTGCAACAAGTAATATTAAAGAAAAGGAAAGAAAATGAATTGTAACTTTTTCTACTGGCAAAGTCAATCTTTAATTAACTTAAATACTGATACAGAATTGTGGCTGCTTAATAATCAGTTTCACAAAAAGAAATTCTATTTTATTGTCAAATGACTAAATTCGAAAGATGTTTCCCCAACAACATTAATTCCCAGTATGACCTCACAAATAAAGTGAGCCTGTAAAGAGAAGTTGTTTCTGTTAATCTCAGCTAGAAAAAAATGTACCAGATGGATATTTTAGGGGGATTCTATCTCCAAATCTTCATATGGTACAATTTCTTTGCCAGAAGAATCAGCTACAACCTGATCATCATTTTGAGTTGTAGTTGTCATCTCTTGAAGTGGAGGTGGATCTACAAGTGTTGTTGTTGGATTATCATTACATGATAAATGAAGCTTCATCTCTCTGTGTTCTTGACACATTGCACACCAATGTAAACAACAATGTACCATACATGGATCACATGGTGAATCCTGTAATGGAACAACACAATCAATCATTATATTATAGCAAATACTTGAGATTAATTAGAAAGAGAAGTGAAAGAAAATGAATTGAAGTCATGACTCTAGATCCTCTTCTATATCTACAAACATCTACTATGCCAGGATTAGTGCACATACTTATCAAACCAATGATATATGTGAAGTAGATTAATGAAATAGGCTCTTTGAGGAAAAGAGTAACTTGGACCATGTGTGAAAAGTAGGTTCAAAGGTTATTTGTATGAATTATGGGAGAAATGTCACGTGATTGTTCTTTCATGGATAAGATGCACAATCTCGAATGAATTAATGTCGAGTAGTGGTTCAAGGCGTAGCATTGGAGTATGCCTCAAATGTGAATGATGTATGTTTGATAGGTGCAATTTGATAAGAATCTATCATCTGTGGACTGAGATAGCAATCATAAAGACAAGGTATGAACTGTGAAACTAGTTGTTATTCAAAAATAAATTAGATGTAATAACACTATTAACTTATTGTGACGGTGATGAATCAAGGTATATATACAACACTTGAGTGAACATTGTGGATATAGAAATCACCTGAAGGAAAATTTCTATAAACTAGCTAGTAGGTTACCTTTCAAGAGAAAGACTTGATCTCTACTCCACTTCCTACTAATCATACTTTAATGCAACCTGAATTTGAAAATGTTGAGCTTTGGTGAAGAAGTTGACCGGACTGGTCTAATGACGAAATACCAAGATAATATGGTGTACGTTAGAACATCAAGAGACTGTATAGGGAGGGAAGGAATTCCTAAAACACTAAGCCACCTTGGCTTAGTGACTCTGTCACTTGTATCAAATCTTTTGGGCATTGTTCCTATCGCTACTAATTATGTTGCTTATTCTCATTTATTCAAAACTTATCAAGCATGCATGTATGAGCTCTTTTAAGTCATTCTAGAGCCAAGATCTTTTCGGAAGGCCTCACAAAGTAAATGATAGGTAGATTTAATGCAAGTGCAGATTGCTGGACTTGAGAAAATACTTAAATGCAGGATATAGTCGGAGACCATTCATTGAAGCAACACATTGTAATTCAAATCTCAAATGAGATAGAATCATTTTTTTTGCAGAAATCATCTGGTTGGTAGGTTTACTAAGGAACTCATTATCATAATCACCATTCATATCTATATCTTTTGTGATAGCAAGGTTGCTATGCAGATTGCTGCAAATTTGTGAATGTACCAAACACATTGAAATCGATCATCACTTCATCCGTGATAATCTCAAGGAAGAACTGGTTTTACCATAGAATCGAAAAAAGAGATGTTGAGTAGTTCACCTTAAGATGATATTTTCTTTGCAACATTTGTCGAGCCATGCCAGTATAGATACCACAAACCCACCAAGAGAAGAGGAGACCTTCAGTAATAAGGCATGCAGTATCAGGATCAATGCCATGAAATGCTGCAGTAAGTGCAGCAAGAGCAATGCCACCTTCAATGCACACCAAATGACCAACACAAGCTCCTCTGCTTGAAATTTCATCATTCAACGTCTCCATGTGTCGTCCAAACAAAACACATGGGCAAAATAGCCCAACCAAACCTAAAAATTAAACATCAAAAAGGGCAAAGAATATTCAAGTTTTTAATCTTAAAAATGTCATGAGATGCTTACAACTATCAACATCTTCTGTACACCCAAAAATTCCAGTTGCCCAATCTTCATCAGCAGGAGGTTCATATGATGGAGGTAGATTTTGCCCACAATGTTCACATTTAGCACATGATTGCTGTCAAATAATAATAATAATTATTATTTTTGTTTTATTGATTACTAAAGTAATTAAACCAAGGCATATATGCATAAAGAGATGTAACCTGATCATGAGATGGTGTTTAATTTTATTTTATTTTCAAAATATGCTTCTAATTGTTCTAACTCCATTCTTTAACTGATAATTATTGTACATCTTATTAGGAGCCATCTATGAGAATAATTTACAAATAATAACTCCCTCTATTCTTATAGGAATTAATGTTATTAGTGATTAACAATTTCCTTATTATGATCTCATTGAGGGAATTACACTCATATATATATATATATATGGCAATGCAAATTCTTCATTCACCTTTTAGAATGTGAACATATGATATAATAGATATTTAAGCGGAATATACTTTTAAATCCATTCAACTCACACATGCAGGGCGAAGATCAGATCCATTTTCTCTATTACCATCATTCTAAAGATTTTTCTATTCTCAAGGCACAAAATGGATAAACTTATGAATTCTCATTGAATATAATTAGAAGAAATGTAATGAAAGATTAAAATAACCTTTTGGACATCAATAGGTTGATTAAGCTCTCCAGGAGTAATATTTTGCAATGAAGATTCTTGATCCTTAGTTAATCGAACATAAGTCCCCGTTGCCATCGTATTAGATTTATTTGATCATCAATTAATAACAATAATTGAGTTGGTGTAACATATATACCTTCATTAAGGTAATGTTAGTTACAAACAAGTAGATAAGAGAGGAAAAAGGGATAGGGAGATTGTACCGTAAAACTTGGAATTTTTTTATTTTAATTGCAAAATACTAATAAATAAGAGAGTACCAAATCAAGAGATATAATTTTGAAACAACTTTTGAAGAATTAATGAAAATATTATATTACAATTCATGGTTAACATGGTTTTGCGCACTCGACTAATGTGCTAGTGGCATGCCAATTACTATCAAGGAGTGCGATGGAATGTGAGATCGTATATACCGTCAAACCTCTCAAAATTAATATAGGCGGGACTATAAAATATTATTATTTTGTAGAGGTATTATCTAATCGATAAATTAATATTTATTAATTTACAGAGTGTTTTGACACCAAAAAAATTGTTCAGGGATGAAATCTCAAAGAATTTGAAAGAGCCCACTTGTCATGAACTTGAGATCATGATATTGATGTCGGTTACCGCAATAAAATGGACGTTAATAACATATTGGATGGGTAAAAATGATACATGTTTAGAGGTCCAGAGCTTAGAACAAATTGTGGATATCATTGGAAAAACAATGTTGATGATAAAGTTGAAGATGATACAATACCTTAGGAACCAGCTACGCGTACGGAAACACTTGCATCTAGAACTCTTCATAATTTTATGGTGCAATTAGAAAAGACAACACCGAAACTTTTGGATGCAACAAGAAAAATTAGAGATGAGCTTCAACTAGATTTAAATTTTAACAAAAAAAGAACATAATAGAATCATATTTCACTAAATTTTCTTAGATACATTTGTACTTTTAAAGAATTATTAATTTATAATATTAATGGAACCATATATTTATATAGGAGTCTTCTGAAAATATATTATCTTATTATCTTATTATCTTATCGAAATGAGTAATTTTTTCCATTGGCCCAAGTGGAGACCGGAAGAAATTATTATCTTAGAGAGATTATTAATTAACTGAGTATTAATTTATTGAGATTTTACTGCCTTCTTAATCAGAAATTTTAGGTCCAAGCCTTTTCATAAAAAATAATAATTTATTGCTTAAATTGCATACATATTCTAAAATATTTGAGTTTAAATCCAAATGCCATACAAAAAAAGATAAGTAACACCACTTTTAACTGTATATACTTGTGTGTTAAATTATATATAGTCCTTTGTATTTTAAGGAAAAAAAATGGTCATCATAATACTCTAAAGAACGAAACAATTAGTGTCAATCCTAAAATCGGTCTTTCAAACATTATGAAGGAGCTAATTCGTTCAGGTTTCAATTGATTGCTTCAATAGAGAAGGAGGAGCATCCTTGACTCATCATTATATATATAAGGCTTCAATGTACTACACCGCTTTGCTAATTCGAAGCACCTCGCTATGAGAATCTAGCTTCACTGACGCTCGGCTAAGTCTTAAACATTTGCGATGATCGTACGTTCACTTTCTCAGTAGCAAAATCGATTCTCTTTGCCCCTTAACAAAAAGTAGAAGGACAAGAAAAAGATTATTGGTTTCCTTGCTCCCACTTCCTCATCTGCGCTCCTCAAGCCAACTTTGCTATTTAGTTCAGTCTCGATCTGGGATAATAGGGGGGTAGCACGGAATATGTAGGAGTAGTCTCACCCTTTCTGAATCATATCATAGTTTTTTTTTTGGATGACAAGGGAAACCGCAGCCGCTATCCTTTGGGTGCGTCCTTGCTCTTATGCAATAGCTCGCAAACCAAACAAGAGAGGTAACCCACACTAGGTAAGCCCGGTGCGACAAACTCGATCCATAAGACAAACCTTTTTCTTTCGCTGGCAAGGAGTTTCAAACTTGAGCCCAAACCACAGGGCCATCCCGAAGGGTTTGTTCCATAGGTTTTTCCTTTAAGAATATGTGCACTTGCCAATTGCCATATACAACAGTAATATAGATATCATTTCTAGTATAAACATGGTGCCTTTTGATAGAATTTGTTGGTCAGACCAAAGTAATCAAATTTGAGTCGCAGTATAAAAAAAAACATTTTACATTATTGGTGTATTTTATATATAAATTTACCTGTCATATATATATTCAAGTCAAGTATATTATGGACGCAGTTATCTAAGGTGTAACAGTATTGCACCAATGATAAGACGAGAACAGATCATAAATATAAATTCATGTTCATGGAATTGAATATGAGATAAGTTATCTAAACGTACCTGCTTCCTCTGAGATCCTATATATATAGCTTCCCATGCATGACATATTCGAACTTGTCAGCAAGAGATTTCTTGTTACCCTGCCATCAGGTTGCAATACCATTAAGTCCCATCTAAAGTTTGAACCCCACAGATAGAACAATAATCAGAAGTCAAACAAAAAAGGAAGAAGGAAAATAAGGAACTTTAATTGTACAAGCATTTGGTCAGTTGTGTTAGCCATTTTCTTTAAGCATTAATGTTTTATCAAATATAAGAATTAACTTCTTCTCAAGCACATGTCGACATCATTTTTTGTATGAGAAAGTTGCTGAGTATTTCAGTTATCTTGTTTGCACAGGAGAATATATGTCATATTAAAGACTTCAATGAAAGTAGTATCATAGAAACATACTTAAGAGCAACAAGTACGCCTCAATACCAAGCTAATTGGGGTCACTACAATGAAAACACAAGGAAATTATGAGCTACGTACAGATTGAAAAAGACGAGGAGTTCTTATGCATTTAACTCTACTTTTAATGTATGTTAAGTATCCAAATATAAAGGGAAAAGACATAAATTTCCCCTTGAACTTGTTCCGAAAAGTCAGTTACACACTTAAACTATCATAGTGATCTATTACACACATATACTATTCAAAAGTAAATTTTCTTACCCCTAAAACTGACATGGCAAAAAAATAAAACAAAAATAAAAAATAGGCAGTTTGAAATTAAAGTAAAAAAAAAGTTAGAATCCTCTTTTTTACCCCCACCCCCCACACATTCTTCTTCTTCAAACCCCACCCATTGTCCTCTTCTTCTTCATTCTTTATTTTCATCACACTTGTTCATTTTTTTATCACAATCTTAAAGCACAATTTTTTTTTGATTCGCAATTAGGTTAATTCCCATAGATTTGTTAGTGAATAATTGTATTTTATCTAGAAATTTTTTGATGGATTGTTTCTATCTTTTTCATTTTTTTTGACTTTGTTAAAGAATTTTTGGTTGTTAATCAATTTTTGGTTTTGGTGGTAATAGCAGCTTTATGGGTTTGGTGATGATGGGTGGCGGGTGACAAACATTAAAAGAGGTAATTGAAGGTGGTGAAGAAGAAAAAATCGATATTGATAATGGTGGTGGTGATATTTGGTGTTGGGTGACAAAGAAGAAGAAGAATTGAAGGTGATATAGTGGTGGTGAAGAACAAAATCAATAGTGAAGGTGGGGCCGGATCTGATTTTCCGATGAAATGAGAATTGAAAATGGGTGGAATTAGTGATGAAGAAGATACAATTATTAGAGAATTAAAACAATTAATTAGAGATTAGTTAGAGTAAAATATAGTTAACAAAAAAAGTTAATTAATAAAGAAAAGAAAACATAAAAAAATATAATTTATGATATGATGCTGACGTAGCGCTGATGTGGCAGCGAGTGTAATACACCACATAATGTGAGAGTGGTGTTACACGTCTCAGGGTGGTAATAAATTCACTTTTGAATAGTTAAGGTGTGTAATAGGTCACCTTGATAGTTTAAGCGTGTAACTGACTTTTCGGGACAAGTTCAGGGGGAATCTATGTCTTTTCCCAAATATAAAATGCAAACACGAAGATGAGCAAATACATGAGGCTCGGAATCATAACAAAGCAGCTAACTCAAGGACGACAACTACATTACAAGTTGATAGGAGTTCTAATTATCATCACAGACTACTAGTAGAAAAACATTTATCTGATGTTACCGGACATAAAGATCATAATTTCACTTTAGGTTTCCACATCCTAATATAAATAAATTATGTTCCTAGGACTCCATTTTTACCTCAGTGTGACTAGGGCGTGGATATTTCGCGTGGATCTTTCAATGAACACATTAGCCACAAAGATTATACACCCACATCATATACGCAACTGTAGTCTAATTCAGAACAATATATAGAAACAAAAGATAAAATCACCTAAATCTAATAATAGATTCATTTGGAAACTACATATTCATTTAAAACTGTTGGACAAAATGATAATCACACCTAGGATAATGTCCAAACTAAATAGCAATAGGAAGACAGTAACAACGATACCAAATATTAAATAGGGTAAATATGATACTCGAATAAGTAATACAATAATATTGATGAAAACTTTGTAGAGTGTCAAAAGATTACTACTCAACACTCTTTTATTTCTTACAACTCACAATAGTATTACTTCCACATTATTTTCTCACAAACTAAGAAATAGTTCTTGGATTACTCACTCTACTCTCTATTGCTTCTATATTTTGGTGTATCTTCAAGTGTTCAATTATGACTCTATTTATATAATTTTTTGAACCTCTTGATTACATCATTAATGACATAAATGTGATAGACAATTTCCACAAAGTTTGGTTGCCAAACTCTACCAAAACTCTACCAAACTTTGACTACCAACTTCCACAAATGTGGCTGCCAACTTTCACATTTGTGGCTATTAATTTCAACAAGTGTGGCTTCCAAATTAGTTGCTGCCAAGCTTTTGTTCCCACAAATCTCTCCCTTAATTGTAATTTTTCTTCTTTACTCCAAAGCTTGATCACAATCTTTGAAAATCTTCAAACTTGAGAGGCTTTGTAAAGATATCTGCAACTTGATCATGAGATTTCACATACTTGAGCTCTACCTATTTCTTGGCAATGCATTCTCTGATAAAGTGATACATTGTGTCTATGTTCTTGCTCTGATCATGATACACTGGATTCTTGGCAAGTGCTTGTTCAAATTTGTTATTAACACAAAACATTGTGGCTTTAATTTGCGGCAAATTGAGTTCCTTCAACAATCTCCTCAACCAAATAGCATGACACGTACATGATGTCGCTGCCACATATTCAGCTTTACAAGTCGAGATAGTAACAATTGATTTTTTCTTTCAACTCCAAGAAATAACACAATCACCCAAGAAAAACACAAAACCAGATGTGCTTTTTCTATTATCAATATCTCCTGCATAATCACTATCACAAATCCCACAAGACTAAAATCATCAAAAGAAGAATAAAATAGTCTAAGGTCTATTGTACCTTTTAGGTAACGTTGAATTCTTTTAGCGACTTTCCGGTGAGTGGAGGTAGGAGCTTCCATGAAGCGACTTACTACTCCAACCGCAAAGAGTATATCTAGTCTCGTACATGTCAAGTACCTTAGACTTCTTACGAGACTCTTGAACAGAGTGGAGTCCACCTTTTCTCCATCATCAAACTTTGACAATTTTGTTCCACTTTCCATTGGGGTGTTCACAAGGTTACAATCAAACATGTTGAACTTCTTCAAAATCTCCTTTGTATAGATTTCTTGAGATATGAAGATGCATTCCTCCGTTTGCTTCACTTTTAGACCTAAGTAATATGACATGAGCCCTATGTCTTGTTAGGGTTTTTCTCTGATTTTCTTACATTATTTGAAGTTTATTTTTTCATAAAATAAAAAAAACATTACCATAAATGTTTTTACTTTTCACGAAAGGAAAATATATTTTTCTTCGATATTTGGTTTATCATTTTCTTAGAGGAAAATTTTGTAGATCTATAAATTGAAGATCGCTATTGCCCTAGCATAACACAATAGCTTCCACAATGTAGACGTTTAAGAGTTTAGTTTATGAGGAGATTTATTATCTCAATAGTTTTAGTATTTTTATCTTATATTAGTTTTAATATATTAATATTATGTTTTAGTATAAGTTTTTCTCATCTGATTTATCAACCGTATGATATGCAATTGTAAGCTTCCGCATGATGCCCTAATCACTTTCAAACCTAACAAGTGGTATCAGAGCTAATGGTTCAATGACTCCGGTTTATCGAGGTTGAAGAGAGGTTCAAGGTGGTTTCAAATCAATTTGCAGCTAATTTGCTGATAAAGAAGATTTTTGTCCAGCTACATGTGGAAAAGAGATTTAAATCATATTTTCAACATTACTATTGTTGCATCTTTGAAAATAAAAATAAAATATTTTAAAACCATTTTTAACCCACATATTTTAACTTTATTTTTTAATCATGGCAAGCAGCAGTGATGAAGATTATGCGAAGAACAAAGATTATCATGCAGTGAAGAAGACGGATTAAGTTTTGTCAAGAAAATCTAGCCAAAAAGGAGATTTGTGAGGGTTTTGCCCTGATTTTCTTACCTTATTTAAATTTAATTTTTTCCTAAAAGAAATTTTTTTTACTATAAATGTTTTTACTTTTCATGAAAGGAAAATATATTTTTCTTCGACCCATTGGTGGACACCCTAGAACCTGCCTGAAGCAGTGAATCACGGCTAGGACCCACACCCCGTGGATGGGTCCATAGTTCGTCATTAGGGAGTCGTGGGTCAAGGTCCAGAAAACTAAGTCCCAGACCACAAACCACGCTTGACTACGGTCCGTCGACGTGGTCTCATGGTTGGTCTTGTGGGACGGTTAAGTGTGGGCTTAAGTATCACTCCCCGAGTCTACACCCTTGGTGGGACTGGCACTCGAGAATCATTGCTGGCCCCAAGCAAACCCTTGGCCTGACTTACTTACTTAGTGGAAGACTTAACTCAACAAAGATAAATTTATGTAATAAACTGAAATGTTATAAATGAACATTCAACTGGCCATTAAGGCAAACTTAAGTCTCAACATAAGATAATGACAATGAAAAGACTAAAGAACTAACATCTGACTGTCTATCTATGAAGCCTCTAAACAATTGAGATGGATGTCGGGACAAGACCCACGACATCCTAATGAACTAACTAATACTGAAAGAAATAAAAAGGGATCCTCCGGAAGCAAGGAGGCCCACCAACAAACTCTGGAGCTCAACTAGAATCAACAATGCACTGGATGCTGATCCTGGTTACCTGTGTCTGCATCATAAGAAGATGCAGGCCAAATGAAATTAGTACATTGAATGTACGAGTATGCGAGGGGAATTCTAAAACAAGACATAAGCTTGAAAGGAACTGAAAGAACTTACCTGGCTCAACTCAACTCAACTTAAGTGAACTAATTTCAATATAAAGCAATATAAAACAAGTGCAATATAAAGAAAATCTTTTTAAAACATTGATGTCAACTCTGTGTATTTGGAAATACAATAATACTCTGTGTGTATGCAAAGATACAATATAATTCTGAAATGTATGCAAAAATACAATTAAATTGTGTATATAAGAATACAAATACTTCTGTAGGAGTTTCTCTAACCGACAACAATCACGTAAGAGCTATTGTGATGATACAACATTTTGCCTCATGCTACCACGGTCGTCCTATACCTTGCCGAGGGTATAGAACCTGAACTACTAAGTGAATCCACTAGTCTATGCTAAAAAACACTAAGGAATCATCTAAAAAGTATAACCCTTTTCTACCCATGGTGGCTGGGAGTTGTCTGAACTCTCCCTCTATATCGGTGCTCAATAATACTCCTAAAATGTGATACTAGCTCTTATGTTTAAAAACGTATTTCTTTCTGTGATTTGAGATAATTGCTCAAAAAATTAGCTCAAAGGTTATCTTGGAAATCAAAGTTTCCTCTCTTGCTTAATTGTGAAAGCATTTATTCTTTTCTGAAAACTAGCTCAAAGGCTCTTTGGAAATCAAGGTTTCCTTACTTGTTTAAATGTGATAACATTTTAAACTCTTTGGGAATACATAGTCCCCATATACTCTTGAAGAAATAAACTTCAATCTTTAATCCTTACTCTTTACTCAACTTGAACTTTGAGTCTTAAAACAAAGTTAAAACATTTGGAAAAGACTTTTGGAAAACTCTAAGAATTTTTCTTGACTTGACTCTTACTTCTCTTGACTTTGATCTTAACTTTCCTTGAATTGGATTATGGATTCAAGGTTCATGATATCATGTTTATGGATGATTTCATGATATTTAGACGTACCTTAGAGTGTTGGAATCAACTGGAAATCATAGGTACGTTGCTAAGGAACTAGTACGGAAAGATGGGGAAAAATGGGGTGAACTGGCGTCCTTGACACTCTGAGAAGCATGGGGTGCCAGAGCACAAAGTTTAGAGAACTCTTGTTGGGGCTATGAGAGGGGCGACGCCCCAGATCCAAAAGATCAGAGAACCCCTCTTGGGGCTCTGAGAGCTGACGCCCCAACCCCTTGCCAAGGTGCCTCAGACTTTTGTTCTTCATTTTTCAACTCTAAACCCCTTATTTCGACTTGGTTCTTTACCCAAACACTTAGAATAAACTATACCATCAATATATGAAAGATTCTAATCGAATTAAAATAATTGGGTAAGGAAAAGACCATAATGCCCTTCTAAAATTCTGATTAGACTTTCCTTAATTGAATAACCCAACTTCAAATAGGCATGAACTTGGAATTGCGCAAACTCGGCGGAGTTGGAAAGATTATTCCAAGATATTGCCTACAATATCTGGTAGCACACCTAACTCATCCTGAGATAGGAGTTATGGTTGTTTGAAGTTGACCAAAAACTCAAACTTAACTTAACCAATCTTTTCCAGATTTATATTATTTCCAAAAATCACTCTTTCTAATTCTAGCTCTTTCAAGTTACGGAGTGTTACATTTAGGGTCTTTTACGGTTTTAAGTAAATTGAAGTGGTGTCATTTTGCCTACCTCTAGTCCACCTATATAAGTATTTTTAACCCCCAAAATCCCCCAATTAAGTGATTCTCTCAAATCCCAAAAGAAAACCCAAAACTCCTCTAAAAATTCTCTCTCTAGAAGTTGGAAGAATAAAGAAGAAATTCAAGTTAGGCCAAGTTCAAGGTCTCCAATCTTCACGCTTTATGGGAAATTGGACTAAGGTATGATGACTTTTCATCCATGGGATCCTTCCTCCCATGGAGTCCCCTAGAATTCCCTAATTGTGAAGTTTAAATCCCCAATTCTAGTTAGGGTTTTTTCCAATGTTGTGGGTTATGATGAATGTGGATCCAAATAGTTGGATTATGATTGTTTATGATTGAATTGATAGAATTACATGTTTTTAGGATGAAATTACATGTACCCATGCCTATTCCATGATTTGACTTAGAATTGATATAATTGGGTTGATGCCATGAAAGGAAACTTTATGAGTTTAGGCTTGTCCTTATAGGATTGATGAAACATGATTAGAATTGTTTGATAATGAATACTAGATGATGATCATGAGAACTAGGGATTTGATAGTAAAGCTTATGATGTGAATTGTTGGTAATTGATGTTATTGTTGAGGAAGGGATACTTCCTACATGAATTGCCTAATTATGAATGTATAGATGTGAAAGGTTTACTCACATAAATGATTCTAGGTTGAAATGATTTCTCACCTAAAATGAATCTAGACTAAAATGCTAAATGAATGACGAGGCTAGAGGCGACTACCCTTGACCTCTATATTGAAGGATATGTGGTGATTTTCCATACTCTTTAGAATTGAACAAGATGTGATTCCCTATGTTCCTAATATGATGAATGGACATGGAGGTGAGTACCCATGCTCCTTATGAAATAATGTGGAGGCGAGTACCCGTGTCATATGATGTGACTGTTGAGGTGAGTACCCATGATCTTAAGGCAAGTAAGGCAGCAGGTGAATACCCGTTAGCCTTTGTAAGTTAGGAAATGAGGCAAATCCCCATGTCTTTAAAATTACGTATGAATGATATGATTATGATTATGTTATAAAGATATTTTACTTTGAATGTTGCTAGATATGCCTTCCATGATGTAAGCTTGACTAGAGGTGGATGACTTGGTTAAGTTTAAGTGAGGTTATTTGAGGAAGTATTTCTCTCTTATTATGATGCCATTATGTCTTGATTATGCTTATGCCTTATTTCACATGTTGATTAATGCTTATGTTTATGTTGTTTATGCTAGACATCATATTTAGTACTTAATTGTACTAACACATACTCTTGCCTACATTCTTATCAAATGTAGGGTTCGGTCACATAAATTCTCACACTCATGGCTAGCTTCGTTATTGATCAAGGAAGTGAAGATTCAGTGAGTCCTCATTGTGTTCGAGGATGTGATCACCCTTTTCTCTTATGTCTTTCTTTTATGTCTTGGACTATTGTATTGGCTGCGTCCCAAAACTTTATTCATGTTATTTTAGATGGTTTGAGACTATGGTATTAGACTTCCACTCGTTTTATAAAAGACTTTGATTGTGTTGAAATGTTTTAAATTTTCGCACCATTTTCTAATGCTTTATGTTATGATATGCTAAGTGGCTTGTATTAGGACTCTCGGGGTCTTATACACCTTGTTACATCTAGGGGGTACCCCTAGGTCGTGACAAACTTGGTAATCAGAGTACAAGGTTTAGAATGGTTCTAGGATGTCTCAAACCACGTCTAGTAGAGTCTTGTTCATAAGTGTAAAGCGCGCCACATTTATGAATGAGAGACTATTAGATGTTTAGAAAACTTCACTTCTTCACTTCTCTAAGTCGTGCTATGGAGTTTAACTCTAAAAGTCTTTCTCCTAATCCTTACCCTATGATTTTCAGGATATGACTAATAGAAGGGCTAATACTAGAAGGATGGAGGGAGGCAATGTTGATAAAGAGGTTCCTCGTCAAGTTCCTCCCCAAGCTCCGATTGACCCATTGAATAGGAATGTAACAAATACAGAGTTTAGGTCGGCTTTCCAAGTGTTGGCTCAAGTTGTGACGGCTCAAGACAATAGAGAGGTGGTAGCTCCCATGAACCCAAGTGTGAGTACAACGGCGGCAAGAGTGAGGTATTTTACAAGGATGAACTTTCCCAATTTTTTTGGCTCTAAAGTAGAGAAGACCCTAAAGAGTTTATTGATAAGGTCTACTAGCTACTTGCTATTATGGGAGTGACTTTGGTAGAGAAGGCGGAGTTAGTCGTTTACCAACTCAAAGGGGTTGCTCAGATTTGGTTCAATCGATGGAAAGAGGCATGGTAGGTGGAAGCGGGTCCCATAGAGTGGGAAAGGTTCAAAAGTGCTTCTCTTGATCAATTTTCCCTCTAGAGATGAGAGAGGCCAAGGTTCTCGAGTTCATCAACCTTAGGTAAGGAAATATGAGTGTAAGGGAATACGCTTTGAGGTTCACTCAACTATCCAAGTATGCTCCTTCTATTGTGGTGGATCATAGGACCAAGATGAATAAATTTGTGTCGGGAGTGTCCGACTTGGTTGTCAAAGAGTGCCGCACTGCTATGCTTGTTCATGACATGGACATTTCTCATCTTATGGTACATGCCCAACAAATTGAGGAAGAAAAGCTCAAGGAAAGATCTAGAGAGGCAAATAAAGCAAAAGTGTATAATGGTAACTCTTCACATTCTAGGTCCGATGGACGGGGTCATTCAAGGTTTCGGAAAAAGTTCTCCGAGCAAGGTTCTATAAATGCTCCTACAAGGCCTAATAATGAGAGGGTGTCTAACCCAAAACCTCAAGCTGATGGTAATAGGCGTTCAATGCGTACTTGTGCTAAATGTGGGAGAAATCATGAAGGGAAGTGCCTAGCGGGTTCTAATGCTTGCTTTGGCTGTGGAAAGATGGATCACAAAATAAGGAATTGTCCTTCGGTTGCAAATAATGAGGGAGATACTCGTTGTAGGGCTCAACCCTACCCTTCATCCGATCCAAGTGGTTCGGGTTCAAGTTCTCCTAAGAAAAACCATTTCTATGCTCTCCAAACTAAAGGTGATCAAGAGAACTCTCCGGATGTGGTGATTGGTATGTTAAAAGTTTTCCATATAGATGTGTATGCTTTACTTGATCCATGGGCTACTTTGTCCTTTATGACTCCTTATTTAGCTAAGAGGTTTGATGTGCTCCCCGATGTGTTACTAGAACCTTTTTCTGTCTCTACCCCTGTTGGTGATTATGTGGTGGCTGAGAGGGTCTATAGAAGATGTCCCGTTTCCCTATCCCATAGAGTTGCTCTTGTTGATTTGGTAGAGCTTGATATGTTAGACTTTGATGTCATACTTGGGAAGGATTGGTTTCATTCGTGTTATGCCTCTATTGATTGTAAGACTCGAGTAGTCAAGTTTCAATTCCCAAATGAGCCTATCCTAGAGTGGAAGGGGGGAAATTCTATGCCTAGAGGTCAATTTGTTTCTTATCTTAAATCTAGGAAAATGAGTTCCAAGGGTTGTATTTACCATATAGTGAGGGTGAGGGATATGGATTCCGAAACCCCTTCTCTTGAGTCGGTCCCCATTGTCAATGAGTTTTCGAAAGTGTTCCCAGATGATCTACCCGATATTCCTCCCGAAAGGGAAATAGACTTCAGAATTGACCTTTTTCTGGATACATAACCTATCTCTATTCCTACTTATAGAATGACTCTGGCGGAACTTAAGGAGTTGAAAGAGAAACTAAAGGATTTGTTGGACAAGGGTTTTATCCGACCGAGTATATCTCCATGGGGTGCTCCATTTTTTTTTGTTAAAAAGAAAGATAGGTCCCTTCATATGTGTAATGATTATCGACAATCGAACAAGGTGACCATTAAGAATAAGTATCCTTTTCCAAGGATAGATGATTTATTTGATCAACTTCAAAGGGAGCGTTATTTCTCTAAAATTGATCTCCGGTCGGGTTATCACTAATTAAGGGTAAAAGAAGAAGATATTCCAAAAACAACTTTTAGGACCCGATATGGCCATTATGAATTCTTAGTGATGTCCTTTGGTTTGACTAACGCTCCTGTGGAGTGCATGGACTTGATGAATAGAGTGTTCCGACATTATCTTGACATGTTTGTGATTGTGTTTATCGATGATAATTTAATCTATTCAAGGAGTGAGAATGAGCATAGTGATCATTTGAGGATCGTATTGCAAATCCTCAAGGACCAACAAATTTATGCAAAGTTTAGCAAATATGAATTTTGGTTGAGATCCGTGGATTTCTTAAGCCATATTATTTCGAGCAAGGGTATTGAGGTGGATCCAATCAAGACGGATGCGGTCAAGAGTTGGCCTAGACCTCTATCACCCATATATATTATAAGCTTCTTGGGTTTTTCTAGTTATTATAGAAGGTTTGTTGAGGGGTTTTCCTCCATTTATTCTCCTTTGACGGCCTTGACTTAAAAGAAGGCTAAGTTTATATGGTCGGCTGCTTGTGAGAAAAGTTTCCAAGAGTTGAAAGATCGATTACTTCTGCTCTGGTGTTGACTTTACCGGAAGGTACGGATGGTTTCTTGGTATATTGTGACGCCTGTAGAGTTGGGTTGGGATGTGTGCTTGTGAAAAATTGTAAGGTGATTGCCTATGCTTCAAGGAAACTTAAGGTTCATGAGAAGAACTATCCTACCCATGACCTTGAATTAGCGGCGGTGGTGTTTGCCTTAAAGATTTTGAGACATTATTTTTATGGGGTTCATGTTGATGTTGTCACCGACCATAAGAGTTTACAATATGCGTTTACCCAAAAAGATCTAAATCTTCGCCAAAGAAGGTGGTTTGAATTATTAAAGGACTATGATATGAGTGTTCTTTATCACCTCGTAAAGACGAATATAGTAGCGGATGCTTAGTCAACTATCAATGGGTAGTGTTGCGCATGTTGATGATGATATGAGTTAGCTCGGGATGTCAATAGATTGGCCCGATTGGGTGTTCGATTAGTAGACTCCGCCAAGGGTGGTGTCATGGTTCATAAAGGGTCAGAATCGTCCTTTGTGGTGGATGTTAAAGCAAATTAATGCCTTGATCCGACTTTAGTAGAATTGAAGGAAGTGGTACTTAAAAAGTCCGTTGAGACTTTCTCCCAATGGGGAGATTGAGTACTTAGATACCAAGGCCGTTTATGTGTTCCAAATGTGGATAACTTAAGGGAAATTTTTTTGACAGAAGCTCATGGTTCGCGGTATTCCATTCACTCGGGAGCCACCAAGATGTACTGTGATTTATGGGAGGTCTATTGGTGGAATGGGATGAAAAAGGATATTGCGGGGTTTGTAGCCAAATGTCAAAATTTTCAACAAGTAAAGGTTGAGCATCAGAAACCGGGAGGTTTAGCTCAATATATTAGAATTCCTACTTGGAAGTGGGAAGATATAAATATGGACTTTATAGTTGGTTTTCCTCGCACTCGATGACAACATGACTCTATTTGGGTGATAGTAGATCGGATGACGAAATCAACACATTTCCTTCCCGTCAAGGTTTTGTATTCGGTAGAGGACTATGCCAAGTTGTATTTGAGAGAGATGGTGAGGTTAAATGGAGTGCCTTTGTCCATTATTTCCGATCGTGGTACCCAATTCACTTCTCAGTTTTAGAAGTCTTTCCAAAAGGGTCTTGGCACTAAGGTTAATCTTAGCACAACTTTTCACCCACAAATCGATGAGCAAGCAGAGCGTACTATCCAAACTTTAGAGGATATATTGAGGGCTTGTGTGATTGACTTCAAGGGAAATTGGGATGACCATTTTCCTTTGATCGAATTTGCCTATAAAAATAGCTATCACTCAAGCATTGGTATGGCTCCATTTGAGGCTCTCTATGGTAGGAGGTGTAGATCTCGTATATGTTGGTTTGAGGTAGGTAATATTGCCTTGATAGGGCCCAAATTAGTTCATGAGGTTATTGAGGAAGTTTGACTCATTAGAGAGAGGTTGAGAACCGCCTAAAGTCGACAAAAGTCTTATGCCGATGTTAGAAGAAGGGATCTTGAATTTGATGAGCTTGATTGGGTTTACTTGAAAATCTCACCTATGAAAGGTGTAATGAGGTTTGGTAAGAAAGGAAGCTTAGTCCCCAATTCGTAGGCCCATATCAAATTTTGAGACGTATTGACAAAGTTGCATATGAGCTTGATCTGCCTAATGAGTTGACATCGGTGCATCCGGTTTTCCATGTCTTTATGGTTAAGAAGTGTGTTGGAGATCCAACAACCATAGTTTCCCTTGAAGGGTTGGGAGTTGATGAAAATCTCTTTTATGAAGAAGTTCCAGTTGAGACTCTAGACCGGCAAGTTAAGAGATTGAGGAACAAGGAAGTTTCCTCCGTAAAGGTTTTATGGAGAAACCACTTAGTTGAGGGTGCTACTTGGGAGGCCAAAGCCGATATGATGTCCCGGTATCCTCACCTTTTTCCTCTTATTCTAGCTTGAGGTAATAGGTTCCTCTTGGTTTGCTTATGTTTGAAGTCATGTGTGTTTTACGTGTTTCCATGTTTTCCTTATGATTATGCATGTTCATGAATTGCTTAAGTTGTGAAAGAAATGACTTATGTGAATTGTTTTCCTCATGAGATGAGTGGTTGAGAATGCCTTGACTTGGAGTGGAGATTTCCTCCTAGAAAATTATGCTTTTTGAGATTGAATTGCATATGACCTCCATAAGATTGTGTTGAGAATGCTTTTAAAGTTTGGAGATGGTAAGTACCTCCTTGAAGTAAGAAATGTGAAAATTTCATGCATATTGGGTTATTAGATGTAGTTCCTACTTCCTTATGGTGCATTGAGTATGTTTAGCTTAGAGATGAAGTTCCTCCTTAGTTGTGTGCATTTAGATGATTTGCATGCATAATGGACTGCTAGTCTTGAGTCTTTTCATTTGGAAACGTACTTAGAATACCATTCGAGGACGAATGATCCCAAGGGGGAGATAATATAACACCCCGTACCCAAAATAGGAAGGTTTAGCGAATTCAGGACTTCCAGGTGTCACCCATGAGGGCAAACCTCTCCCCGTGGTTGGACCCATGCCACGTGGGTGAGCTCCATTGGTTTACACCTTGGAAACTTCCTGAGGCAGTGAACCACGGCCAGGACCCATGCCCCGTGGATGGGTCCACGGTTCGTGGTTAGGGAGTCATGGGTCAAGGTCCAGAAAACCAAGTCCCAGACCTCAAACCACGCTTGACCAGATGGACCATAGGTCCATCCATGCTCTATCGACGTGGTCTCGTGGGTGGGCCTGTGGGACGGTTTAGTGAGGGCTTAAGGTTCTTTTCTGGTTTTAATTAAATTGAAGTGGTGTCGTTTCACCTACATCTAGACCACCAATATAAGTATTTTTAACCCCCAAAATCTCCCAATTAAGTCATTCTCTCAAATCCCAAAAGAAAACCCAAAACTCCTCTAAAAAAATTCTCTCTCTAGAAGTTTGAAGAAGAAGGAAGAAATTCAAGCTAGGTCAAGTTCAATGTCTCCAATCTTCAAGTTTTGTGGGCAATTGGACTAAGGTATGATGGCTTTTCATCCATGGGATCCTTCCTCCCATTGAGTCCCCTAGAATTCCCCAATTGTGAAGTTCAAATCCCCCATTCTAGTTAGGGTTTCTTCCAATGTTGTGGGTTATGATGAATATGGATCCAAATAGTTGGATTATGATTGCTTATGATTGAATTGATAGAATTACATATTTTAAGATGATATTACACGTACCCATGCCTATTCCATGATTTGACCTAGAATTGATATAATTGGGTTGATGCCATGAAGGGAAACTTTGTGGGTTTAGGCTTGTCCTTATGGGATTGTTGAAACATGATTATAATTTCTTGAGAATGAAGCCTACATGATGATCATGAGAACTAGGGATTTGAGAGTAAAGCTTATGATGTGAATTGTTGGTAATTGATGTTATTGTTGAGAAAGGGATACTTCCCACATGAATTGCCTAATTATGAATGTATAAATGTGAAAGGTTTACTCACCTAAATAATTATAGGTTGTAAGGATTTCTCACCTAAAATAAATATAGACTAAAATGCTAAATGAATGATGAGGCTAGAGGCGACTACCCTTGACCTCTATATTGAAGGATATGTGGTGATTTCCCATACTCCTTAGAATTGAACAAGAGGTAACTCCCTATGTTCCTAATATGATGAATGGACATGGAGACGAGTACCTATGCTCCTTATGAAATGATGTGGAGGTGAGTACCCGTGTCATATGATGTGATTGTGGAGGAGAGTACCCATGATATTAAGGTAAGTAAGGCAAGAGGCGAATACCCGTTAGCTTTTGTAAGTTAGGCAATGAGGCGAATCCCCATGTGTTTAAAAGTAAGTATGAATGTATGATTATGATTATGTTATAAAGATATTTGACTTGGAGTGTTGCTAAATATGCCTTCCATGATGTAAGCTTGACTAGGTGGATGACCCAAGTCTTGGTCTGGCGATATAGATTCTCACACTCGTGGCTAGCTTCGTTGTTGATCAAGGAAGTGAAGATTTGGTGAATCCTCATTGTGTTCAAGGATGTGATCACCCTTTTCTCTTATGTCTTTCTTTTATTTCTTGGACTATTGTATGGGCTGCGTCCCAAGACTTTATTCATGTTGTTTTAGATGATTTGAGACTATGGCATTAGACTTCCGCTCGTTTTATAAAAGACTTTGATTGTGTTAAAATGTTTTGAATTTTCGCACCATTTTCTAATGATTTTTGTTATGATAAGCTTAGTGGCTTGTATGAGGACTCTCGGGGTCTTATACGCCTTGTTACATCTAGAGGGTACCCCTGGGTCGTGACAAACACAATAACATCAATAATGTAGACGTTTAAGAGTGTAGTTTATGGGGAGATTTATTCTCTCAATAATTTTAGTATTTTTCTCTTGGCTTAAGTCAACTACGGTCCCTTAAAGTTGTCCTCATATTTCAGTTAGACACCTCAGCTAGGAATATTACCTATTGAACACTTTTATCTATTCAAAACTTTTTCCTATTAGACATTTTTTCATAATCAGCAAAAAATGTAAAGTGTGTGTGATACACTCTTGATGACATGGAAAAATAACTAATGGAAAGAGCACATATGGAAAGAGCACATATGGCACATAATCACCCCCTATTTTTTCATCTTCTTCCATGTAACATTTTTCTCCCTGCAACATTTCTTTTCCCAAACCACAAAACTCAACATTTTATCCGATTATTTACCGATTCAACTTTAAAAAATAATAACTTCATACCTAATATGTGAGAGAAAGATAGAGAGAGTGACTCCGACAAGAGTGATGAAAACAAAAATATTGTTGACATCATAATCATTCCAAAATCGACGGCAAAAGAGAAATCAAGAGAATGCGAATTAATTTTTTAATGGAATTCTCTGATATTTTTATATATAAACAAAATGGGTTTATATTCTAATTTGAATGATGATGTTTGTTTGGAGATGACCGGAAATGGAGTTGGACGAACGTCGGCTAAACTTTTTACTCTAATGTCCAAAGATTTTATTTCTTTTTTCTTTTTGCAGATATAATTAGTTAATTTGAAAAAAACAATTAGACACAAATAGCAGTTGGTTTTGCAAACCTAACTGAGGGGAAAAAGAAGGTCAAAAGTGAGGGAGATGGAGCAGGGTTGGGGACTTTTCCTTTTCTGGATTAAAAATTTATCATTTTCAAAATATTTAAAAAATTCGTTCAAGATCTTTACAATGCCAAGTGTCAATATAAGAAGAAAAAGTGTTAATTTTTTTGATTTTTTTTTAAATATAACACGATTTCAATATATTCACGCGCCCAAACGAAAGTGAAAAATATTTTTCTGCCATATCAGCATTTTGGGTTTAATAGATACTTGTTTTGAACAATTTAAGTGCTCAATAGGTACTAGCCTTAATTGAGGTGTCTAAGTGAAATATGCGGACAACTTTAAGGGGCCGTAGATGACTTAAGCCTTTTCTCTTATATTAGTTTTAATATAATAATATTATGGTTTAGTACAAGTTTTTGTCATCTGATTTATCAACCATATGATATGCAATTGTAAGCTTCCGCATGACGCCCTAATCACTTTCAAACCTAACATGTTCGTCATCTCAAATTCAGGGACATAACTTTATTGAAAGTTTCAAATAAAATTGGGTTGTTACCTTTTAGAATGAGATCATCAACATAAAGACAAACAAGTAGAATATCTCCATTAGTATGAACTTTAATGTAAATAGCATATTCATGAAGACAATGAGTAAACCCATTTTCTTGAAAGTATTTATCAATGAGACTATTTCAATCCCGTGGAGCTTGCTTCAATCCATATAAGAATTTCTTCAATCTCAACACCTTATCTTCATGATTTTTGACCACAAAGCCCAATGGTTGCTCAGCATAGACTTCTTCTTCAAGATATCCATTCAATAATGCCGATTTGACATCTAGTTGATGGATCTTCCACTTCATTTACGCTGCTATAGAGATCAATAGATGGATCATCTCCATGTAGGCAACTTGTGCATATACTTCCTCATAGTCGATGCCAGGCCTTTGTTTGTAACCTTTAGCCACAAGTCTTGCCTTGTATCTCTCTACCTTTCTATGAGCATTTTTCTTCGTCTTGTATATTCATTTGACTCCAATTGCTCGATGATCCTTGGGAAGAGTTGTTAACTCCCAATTGTTCTTCTTCTCTATTGACTGGATCTCCTCCTCCATGGCTTGTCTCCACCTTTTGTCAGTAACAACTTCATCAAAATTCATTGGTTCACTATCAACAAAGAGACAACATGAAAAATCAAAATTAGTAATTTCTTCTGTGTCATCATAGAGTTCTTGGATGCTCCTCATCCTATGTGGTCTTTCAGTTCAACTCTCTTGAGTAGACGGACATGCAAAATTTACTAGTGAAGGAGGTTGGGTTGCATCCTGTGCATGTTCCATGGTCTCCTATTCTTCTTCATCTCCAAAGTATGAAAGAAAATCATATGTTCTTTCTTCCGGAGTCTCCCAATTCCATGATTCTTCTTCATCAAATTCAACATCACGACTCACCACCACCTTGTTATTACTTGGATTGTACAATTTGTAGCCTTTTGAACGCGCGTCATATCCAACAAATAGATACTTGACACTACAATCATTAAGTTTAGCTCTCCCTTGATGTGGAACATGAGCATAGGCTACTCCCAAAGATTCTCAAGTGCTTGAAACTTGGCTTTCTTCCGCTACATTCTTATTGAGGAGTTTGATCTCGCACATTTTTTGTTGGAGACCTATTGTTCAAATAAACTGCATAAGAAACAGCCTCGGCCCAAAATTCGTTTGGTAGATGTTTAGCTTTCAACATACATCTAGCCATATTAAGAATTGTTCAATTCTTTCTTCTTGCAACTCCATTTTGTTGGGGCGAGTAAGGTACCGTTAAAGGGTGACAAATTCCATGAGATTGAAAAAATTCATTAAATTCTTTTGAAGTGAATTCGCCTCCTCTATTGGACCTTAATACTTTTATTTCATAGCCACTTTATTTTTATACAAGTGCTTTGAAATTTTTAAAGGCAACAAAAATTCAGATTTTTACTTCGAGAGTGTACCTAAGTCTGTCTACTGAAATCATCAATAAAGATTAAGAAGTATTTTCTTTTACCAAAAAAATGTGGATCGATTAGACCACACACATCGATGTGTAAAAATTGAAGTGACTTACTTGTTCTTGATGTAGTCTCCTTTGGAAAACTCCTCCTTGCATGTTTTCCAAGAAGACAAGCTTCACACAACTGATTTGGATGGTTGATTGACAGAATCCCATCAACCATGTTCTTGTCTCCCATTAATTTGAGTGCTTCAAGGTTCAAGTGCCCAAATCGCATATGCCAACACCATGAGTCATCTTGCACATTAGCCTTCAAACACTTTGCATCAATGGTTTTAAGATTCAAGGGAACAACCTATTCCTTGCCATATGCACTTTAGCAATTAAGTTGTTACTTGAATCTCTAAGACAATGATGCATATTTTTCATATGAATATCATATACTTTTTCAAGAAGTTGATCCAAACTCAAAATATTACTTTTCAATTTTGGCACATACTAAACATTGTTAATCAATTTATGGCCACCATCTTTACAGGCTATCAAAATCGTACCTATCCTTTCAATTTGGATCTTTGAGGTATCTACAAAAGACACGTTACCTTTCACCATCTTCTTTATCTCCACAAACTTTCGTTGTGGCCACACATATGATTGCTTGCTCCATTGTCAAGATACCATGAACTGCAATCATGTGTATCTTTTTCTTTGAGTGCTAATAACAACGTTGACTCATCTTTGTCTTTGTTGTTGTCAACAAGATTAACTGTCTCTTCAATATTACTACGACATTCCCATGAGTACTATCCAATTTTATGACAGTTATAACACTCAATTTTAGATTTGTCATACCTCATTCCATTTTTACCTTGATAGGCTCCACGTCCTCTACCTCCCCATTGACCACGACCACGACCTCTGAATGACTGGTGACTTTTATCTTCATTGTTGAATTTGTTGGTATAACTTCTTCCTCTTTCACGGCCTACACAACCTCCACGGTCTCGCCATTGTCCATTTCCTTTGTAACTTTTCTCACCTTCAAATCCTTTAAATGATGCCTGAGTTTTAAGAAGTTGCTCTGGTGACTCTTCTTTTCTCTTTTTCATTTTCTCTTCCTGGGCTAGTAAAGAACCTTTCAATTGTTCTATCGTCATAAAGTATAAATCTTTAGACTCCTAAATAGCACACACCACATAATCAAATTTAGGTGTTAGAGAATGAAGGATCTTTTCTACCACACACACATCATATACTTTCTCCCCGTATCTTTTTAGTTGATTTACAACAACCATTAATCTTGAACAGAAATCCGAAATGGATTTGGATTCTTTTATTTTTAAAACTTCAAAGTCAGCCCTTAGAGTTTGAAGTTTTATCTTCTTTACTTTATCAACTCCTTGGAGAGAATTTTGTAAAATCTCCCAAGATCTTTTCGAGGTGGTTGCATCAGCCACCTTCTCAAACATACCATCATCCAAACAGTTATGGATAAGAGTGAAGGTCTGTTGATATTTCTTTCTTGTCTTTAACATGACCTCCTTTTCATTTGAGGACAAAGTCTTCTCATTAACGGGTTTTGTATACCCTTTGCCTATAATGTCCCAAACATCCTGAGAGCCAAGAATGACTTTCATTCGTAGACACCATTTTTCATAATTTTCTCTTGTGAGACAAGGTTACTGAAAGGACAACGGACTATTATATTCCATGGCTCTGATACCACGTTGTTGGAAAAAATGATAAACACACCCAGAATAATGTCCAAATTAAATAGCAATAGGAAGAGAGTAACGACGACACCAAATATTAAATAGGATATGATACTTGAATATGTAATACAATAATATTGATGAAAACTTGGTACAGTGTCAAAAGACTATTACTCAACACTCTTTTATCTTTTACAACTCATAATAATATTACTTCCACACTATTTTCTCACAAACTAAGAAATAATTTGTGGATTACTCTCTCTACTCTCTATTGCTTCTCGATTTTGGTGTATCTTCAAGTGTTAAATTATTACTCTATATATAGAATTTTTTGAACCTCTTGATTACATCATTAATGACATAAATGTGGCAGCTAATTTCCACAAAGTTTGGCTGCCAAACTCTTCCAAACTGTGCCTACCAACTTCTACAAATGTGGCTGCCAACTTTCACATTTGTGGCTACCAACTTTCATATTTGTGGCTATTAATTTCAACAAGTATGGCTGCCAAATTAGTTGCTTCCAAGCTTTTGTTCCCACAAAACCTACAACTTACATATTCTTTGGCATTTTGTGGAATTTGAAGGATGGTGGAGAAAGCATTGCACAGACTAAGAGAAAATACATTTAAAGGAAACTCCAGCTCCACAACAATTTGTGGATGAGAAACATTCGAAAGCAATCTTAAAGTTAATAAATACCACACTTCACAGCATTTCCAGACAAAAACATCAAAAATGACATTTTTTCACAAAACAGACTTAGAAACAAGATTGAAGGAAATTAACGATTACAAAAATTTGCCTCAAAAGACATATTAAAGCATGTATTCATGGAGTGTAACAAAAATTGAACCCTGTAGCGAATTGATAAAACAAAAGTCCTAATGAGGATGATCAAATATTAAAGCATAATGATCATACAAATAGATAAGAGTAAAAATCCAAAGGCCATCCATCTTACTTATAAGGACAAAGCAATTTTTCTTTCTCTAGATGCTCAGATTTAACTCATTGTATCATCTAATATCTATGATTGTCCTATTATGACCAAAATTCTTGCTTCATACAACACAATCATTATTTTGGATTGGATCACCGAGAAATCCCCTAAGCCAGTGTAGCACATCACAAAGCTCATTGGATAATGGGTCCACTCTTCTACACTTCTCCACTTATATACCAAGTTTTTGTCTTTATAAATAAACTAATAAGCTTGTCTACGTTAGGGTTTGAGCCTATGTTGTGCGCCTAACCCACAAATTATGAGTTATGCTCTTACCACTAGATCAAGGTCCTGGGGAATATGTCATCTCTTCACATTCTTAACTCTATTTTTTCTCCTTTTCCTTAATTTTAAGTTCCTCTTTCTTCCCAAATGCAAAGGAAATCCTAAGAATACTTCAAGGACCCAAAAACATTTCACTATCCTTCAAATAGTATGATATATGTATCCTTTTGTGTTGATTGGAAATAAAATCCTATACATGCCTACACCAAATGATTATGCCCTTCACTGGCAGATACAATTTGTTTGTCCTGCCCATTATTTTGTAACCCAATTGAACAACCATCACAAGACCATATCATAAGGAATCTCATCTCCGTGGAACAAAAATGTGATTATGATGTTCTATGACATGTTAAAATAGACACCACAAAAAAGTTAATATATTAGCTAGTTATTTGTAACAACCTGAAAATTTCTAAGGTAAGACCTAAACCATTCTCTACATGCATAAAAGTCTGAACTCGGTAATTTCTAAGTGCATAGGTGTTAAGATAAATTCTTAAGTATGGGAAGTATATTGGATGTGGATTAAGGTCATAAGGAACCTCTAACACAAAGTCGAGTTCAAAGATTCCTTACCGATTGAATTTTGGTATAAAATTTTACATAGGTCAATTTCAAATGATCATATTCCTAGAATATGAAAATTTATGTGGGTCATAATCTATCAAATTAAATTTATTTGAGTCTTCTTTCCAATGAAACAAATTGTTCAACAATTCGATATTTGTACACAAAGCTATATGCCTATTTTACTGGATAATGCCTTGTTGCGCGCCAGTGCATGCTCGAGGCATTTTTCTGCACGACCGCGCACCGAGGCCGCAACTAATGCCTTGCTGCGCTCCCTACACAATTTATGTGCGATAGCACACCTCAATAGTATCATAAATAACCCCCAAACCTCCCTAGTTAAAAAAACTTATCCTAGAAAGAGAAGTTCTCAAGAAACTAGCTTCCTCCAAGGTTCATCCATCATCTGCTTAAATATAGGAGAGAATGTATGAAAATTTTTCTGTATTTCCTTATGATTAATGTACAAATTTCAACATTAATTAATGTATTTATTCTAATTCTGGATGATTTTATTCATTACCATATATATAATTATTCTTTTTACAGCTGTGTATCTTGTGAGCTGTGTATATCTTTTGAGTTGTCAATTCCAATATCAGATCAATTCAAATTAAACGAGCCCAATAGATAGCTGGCTCAACTTGTCTGTAAAGAGTCCATTCTCCTCTTTCTTATCTTGGTCTACAATGTTAACATGAGTGGTTCCATTTTTGTGTGAATGCAACCTCTCATCTCCAACATCCCCCCTCAAGTTGGAGAGGAAAGAAGAGATCCCCAACTTGCCAATTATCGAGTCCAAATATGTACCAGCTAGAGACCTGGTAAAGAGGTCGGCAAGATGAGATATTGAAGGAACAAAAGACAAAGATATCATAAGGAAATACAGAAAAATGTAGGCGAACATGCTTTGTTAGTTCATGAAAGACCAGATTTCGGGTGATATGGATATGGCTTAGCTATCGAAATATGTAGGGACCGGTAATGATGGTTGAAGGGATAAATTAGTGAGAAGATGAGTGAAACATGTTAGTTCTGCAACAAGACGCCTCATTGACCGGTTTTCAGCTTCAGTTGAAGAAAAGGATATGTAGGTTTGTTTTTTCGACTTCCAACTGATAGGAGAACCGCCCAAGCTTATAAATAATCTACTCACAGATCTGCGAGAATCGTTACAAGCCGCCCAATCTGCATCACAAAAGGATAAAAGAGAAAAAATAGGGTTTGAATTGAGAAAGAGGAATTGAGTGGGGTTTTTTAAAGGTATTTAAGGACACAAAGAGCTGCTGTGAAATGGGAAATAGAGGGTTGTTTCATGTATTGGCTAATAGTCAAGACTGTGAAAGAAAGGTCGGGTCTTGTATGGGTTAGGTAGTTAAGTTTTCCAATCAAACGCCGATAGATAGTTGAATCAAGCAAAGGAGTTCTTGAAGCAACAATTAATTTGATGGAATGATCCAGTGGAGAAGATATTATGGGCAGTATGGTGGAGAAGATATTGTGGGGAGTCTGGTGGAGAAGATATTGTGGGGAGTCTGGAGCAATCCAATTCACTGAGTAAGTCCCGAGTAAATTTGCTTTGTGTAATGATGAATCCTATTGGTTCTCGCATGATTTTCATTCCCAAGAATTAATGAATTTTCCCAAGATCCTTTATTTGAAATTTTGAATGTAGAAAAGACTTAAGATTTGAAAGTTCCAGAGCATCACACTAGTGAGTAATAAATCATCAACATAAACTGCCATAATGGATATAAAGCTTTCTGTCTTTAAAAATAATAATGAATAATCATTGAGATATGAGGAAAAACCCTTAAAATTGAGAGCCACTGCAAACCTTGCATACCATTGTTTGGAGACTTGGTTTACATCATATAGAGCTTTCTTGAATTTAGAGACATGGTAGGGACTGGGTGGACACATTACAGAAGGAAATTTTATGTAAACCTCTTCTTGGAGGTCTCAATGGAGAAAAACATTACTTACATCAAACCGAGAAACTAGCCAATTGTTCTTGATTAGATAATAGGCATCTGATAGTCGTCATCTTAACAATCAGAGAATTTTTTTTATTGTAGTCTATGCCTTCCTTTTGTATATCACCTCTATTAACTAATCTTTCTTTAAGTCTTTTTATACTTCCAACGGCCTTTTGTTTAACCTTGTAGACCCACTTACCAGGTAAATCTTTTCTTCTAGAAGGGAGAGGCACCACATCCCATGTTTGATTAATGACCAGTGTATGTAATTAAGAATCCATGGAAACTTTCCACCCAGGATGTTGGCAAGCTTGAGAATAATGAGTGGGTTCTGAAATTTATGAAATAGAATGCAGTAAAACTTGATTTTGACTAGAAAGAGAAGGAAATGAATATGTAGGTGGTGAGGAAGGTACTTCTAGAAAAGTAGTAGTAAGATCAGTGGTAAATTTTTTTATTGCAAACAAAGTCAAGTAAATGACTAGGTAAAGTATCTTTGTTTTGTTTCCCAGATCTTCTAGGGGTTGGGATGGTGATATACCATGAGTTTACGGTATTTTTAATACATTTTACTTAAGAGTTGTGTGTGTCTAGGGCCATTTAGTATTAGAACTAATGTTTATTATGTTATATTTGCAGGAAATATGCTTGGACGAGGTTGAGAGAGATGACAGCTGAAATTCTGCAGAAGGAGCCACCCACGGAGGTGACCTACAAATTCAAGGTCCAATCACGGTCCGTCGTGGGTAGGCGTGGAATGATCATCAGGGAAGTTTGACTAAGTGTGGAACTACGGAGCTGAGTGACACACTGTAGGTCGACCCACGGGCCGTCCTGCACATCCGTCAATGATTACTGGGAGTTGAAGTTCCAGTACCGAATGAAAAGTTATAAGTGTGAAGCCACGAAAGGGGACCCAACCTACGGTCCGTGCTGCACACCCGTCATTTGCATCTGAGAGTTGAAGGTTCCAGCCTCTGTGAAAAAATTTCTTAGTATCAAGCTACGGAAGGGACCTACGGACCGTAGGTCTAACCACGGTTCGTAGGTCAGTCTCGTCGATCGAAGCCGTGTCCAACAATTTTATTTCCTTATTTCTTTTATAGGAAAAGTGTTTCTATAAATAAGGTATGTAAACCTCGTTTTTGGGGGTTAAACACCATTGTATACTTTTAGTTCTTGATATTTTCTTGGGAATTAACTTGCAAACTTTGGCAATTTGATTTCCTATTTTCGGTTTATAGGATTTTTCTTTGAATTTCAATTGGAGATTACGGGTTTCTTCTACTCAATACGTAAGTTCATGAATTCTTCTTCTACAATTATGAATTGTGTTCTTTCTAGCATGAATAGCTAAATCCACAACTAGGGTTGTGGGAACCATGGGTAATTAACAACGTATGAATAATAACTAAGTAATTCTTGACTAGTGTTGATACATGTATTGGTAAATTTTTCATTTATAAATCTTTTTAACGGTGGCCAACGTTAGAACTCGCCTTGCTGCTACTTGCCGGACCAAAGAGGTAGTTAATAAGAAAAGAATTATCAACAAAGATTTAGTGTGATACTATCTAATAGTCTACTGTCAATTGGTGCGAGGGTGAAAACTGAGCCATACATTGATGTGATGTCTAATTTGAAGTAAAGGTAAGGGTTAGTAAATAATACACACGTAGCCGGACCAAGGTGCGGAGTGAAATTCCCTATTTGGCGGACCAAACACTTAGGGATACATATCTTACCAGTTTGCATGTGATACACTAGGAAAGGATTACTATTATTAGGATTACCGTGTTAAGAGCTTATGGGGAACACATACACCCTAGTTTCTCTCTCTCATTGATAACAACAAAGTTCGAATCTTGCTCACTTGTTACTTAACAACAAACCCCCCTCCCTTTTACTTACTTGTCTCGGAAATAACTTGACTAAATGGATATAATAGTGAGTTAAGTTTAAGTATAATCCATATTCCTCGTGGGATTGACCCCAACCTACGTTATTGGGGAAATTGTTTGATGTGATGTGTGATGCGAGTGGAGTGGCACTTGGTGTGGTATTAAGACAGAGGCGAGAGAAGATTCTTCATACTATTTCCTATGCCAGCAAAGCTCTAAATGTGGCTCAAAATAACTATACAGTGACTGAACATGAACTCCTTTCTGTGGTTTTCACATTCGAGAAATTTTGATCCTACTTGCTTGGTACTAAGGTCATGGTACATACTGACCATTCTACATTGAGGTATTTGACGGCTAAGAAGAATGCAAAACTGAGGTTGATTAGATGGGTGTTGTTGCTGCAAGAGTTTGATTTTGAGGTGAAAGATAAAAAAGGGGACAAAAAATCAAGTTACCAATCACTTGTCCAGATTAGAGAAAGAAGCTATGCTCAAGCTAGGAGATGGGGCTGAAATTGATGATGCTTTTCTAGACGAACAAGTATTAGTTGCTTCTCATGATCTAATTCCTTGGTTTTCAAACTTTGCTAACTACTTGGCAAGTGATCTGGTTCCATCGGATTTGTCTTTTCACCAAAGGAAAAAGTTTATGCATGATGTGAAGAAGTTCTTTTGGGAT